>JAQQSK010011939.1:0-12076 GCA_028658325.1 Potorous gilbertii
GCTGACCACTATATGGTGTTGTTCTGAGAGGGCCCTGGCATAGATACTCTTTAGTCTGGGTGCCCAGTCTTGAAGCAATTGAATATAGCATCTCTCAGCGGGTGATGCTGGTTATTGGACTGAAGCTGGTTATTGTTCTAAGTCTAGCACATTAGAAGTCAGTAAGAGGGATTTCCAAAACTTAACTCCATTTCTTAGCATAATCTTAAATTGCTTTTTAGAATTACTTAACTAATTGATACATATCCTTTAATCTAGAAACCCTACTACTAGTTATAAACCCAATGAAGTAAAAATTAAAGGTGGCATATAAATCAAAATAGTTAGAACATTTTTTCCTAGTAGTAAAGAACTGGAAAAAGTTGATGATCATTGATTAGGAAATAGTTAAATTGTAGTGCATGAATATTACTTTTATAGGAAACAATGACTACAAGGAGTCATGGAATCATGGGAAAACTTCTATGAACTCAGGTGAAGTGAAGTAAGCAGAACCAGGAAAACAATGTACACAAAGTCTGCAACAAACAAAATTTAAAGAACAATACAAATTGTAACTGAACATTTTGTGATTCTAACGATGAAGCTTGGCTCTACTAAGGCAGATGCATAAGAAAGTGCTTGGTTCCTTTTTTGCAGAGGTTGATTCTGCTGAACTCTATTTTTTCTACCTTTATTTTATTCTGCTATAAGGGTTGGAATAGATTGAAGGATATATTGGGAAATGAAGGTAATTTTTTTTAAAAGATCAAGAAAAATTTTTCAAAAAGAAAAAAAATATACCTGCCATGGTACTTTTCCTCTGCCATCAGAAGTGCCCTGGGAAGAGGGTGTCAGCTTTGACTTTATGTGTTGAAGTATAGCATTGCCTCCATTTAGAAATAATGTTTTTAAGAAAGAATTTTTTAAAAATCATAATGTTTTTTTGGTAGTTTAAAGGATGTTTAAAAAGCAGCTGGATTTTTAGAATAGGATCCCTTCTGCACCCTCCTCCACCTTTATCTTTTCTTTTTTTCTTTTTTTTTTTTAAGCTACTCCACCACCTCCGGGGTCTGTATTATGAACTTGTCTTCTCGTGGCTCCAGCTGGTTTCCATGGGCAGCGGATCTTGGCAGGGGTACCAATGCCTCTCGTCACTCTGCAGCTGTCTGTTGGTTTCAATGGGCTACAGAAGCGTGAGGGTCAGGGCTGTGAGAATGGAGCATGTCTTGATGATTTTATTTTTTAAAAACACATAACACAAAACACACTATTACTTGGGGGAAAAAACCTTTTATTTTTACTCTTGCTGTCTTCTGTTTCCATGGAAATGGAGCTTGCCATCAGACCCTGATCTAATGTCTATACCTCCGGTTGGGCTTTGTTCTTTCCTCTCTATGGAGGAAAAACACTTTCATTTTTATTTTTCTGGTTTTTCAATGAATAAGGTGCTCTCATGATAAGGTATCTCTAGCATACTGATATATGAGACCAAGCAACGCCCCTCCCCCACAACACACACACAAATTTTTCTTGGTAAAGCATAGTTCTCCCACCTAGCTCCACTGGAGAAAGACTTGGAGAAAAATAAATTTGCTTTCTGTCAAGATACCAGAGGGAGAAAAACTGGAGATCTGAAAACCACTCCATGAAAGTTACCTACTCTGAACCTATCCCTCATTGATGACAGGATCTGTCATGGAAAAAAGCAGTCATAGGACTGTTTTACTGATCTCACTAGCTACAGAGGACAGGCCACCAGGAGAAAAACATTCAGGATCATTCTTTATGCAAAGGCAGAGTAGGAAGCTGTCTATATGATGCAATTTAAAGGGCATCAAAAGGTCTACCTGTTAGCCACTATCTTGCCACAAGCTAACAAGCAAACATTTTTTCAGCATCTATCATATACCAGCTGAGAGATGGAGAAAAGCAGATCATAGGGAAGATCTGTGATGATTCCACAGACAGAAAGGGCATCAAAGCCTCCAGTTCTGCAGGCATGCATGGGTTCTATGCATGGATGTCTTACTATCATTATACTCTAAATTTGTGCCAAGTCATATCATAGATGCTGGGTATGTTTGTGGGAGCATTGCTCTGGGTTTCTGGGGGGTGATCTTTTGTAGCTGCACTTCTTAGGAGACCAACAGAGTAAATGCCACTGTCAATACTAATGAGTTAATTGCATCCACTGAATGAATAATAAACATAAGCACTCTCACGGCAGATTGTGATCAGTTGTTTTAAGGATAGTTACCTGTACTGAGTACATACTGGTTTTGGTGACCTCCCCATAGAGTGTTGTTTTTTTTTTTATTTTGGGCACAGTGATGAGAAATCTAGACCAATACTATTTTAAATGTCATGATTTAGAACCTCTACTAGTCTCCACAAAGGACAAGATACTACCCAAGACTGGAATAGAGAGGAATCTACGTGGACCTAGAGCCAGAGGGTCAAATTGTGTGAGTGTCAAAAAGTGTCTCTGTAGTTTCTATTACGGAATCTTATTTTATTGTAATATATGCATGGAGGGGGGAGGATTGGAGTGTTTATTGAAGAAGAATTTTTAAGATTATTTTGCTCTGCAAGTCAAATATAATTGTTTTTCTAATATAACTAATAAACTATATGTAATGGGGAAAAAAGTGAGTACCTTTACCTTCTAGAATGTGAGATAGTGGTCACTCCCCTAGGGACACATTTTTATGCATAAAAGTACAAACATATTAAAAATTCTGGTATTAGAATTATTCCTTTTACCAAAACTTATTTGTTCAAAATTTTAAAAGAGGATCAGGATGTTCTGAGAGTATAAGAAAGAAAAAATGAATATCAGTGTTCTTTAAGAAATCAATCATTTGAAAGTTTCTCTATTTTGAGGGAGGTAAAATACAATCTGAGAAATAATAGCTATTCAATCAAAATGTGTATCTTGGAAATGGATCGATCAAGGCTTGGGGTGGGGAAGGAAGATGGTAGACACACTTAATTGTGTAACCCATGGTGCAGAAATGTATATCTGGATTGAAAAAGTTTAATTCAATTTATCACACATTTATTAAGTGCAAAGTATGTTCAAAATACTATACTAGGCATTGGGGGTCACTAAGACAAAATGAAACTGTCTCTGCTCCAAAAGACTTCACAGTTTACTCTTAGGGTGTAACCTGTATCCACATACATACATTTTTTAAAAATGTATGCAAACACTACGTATACAGTAATTTAAAGAGGAGTCCACTGAGAATATCAAGGAAGACTTCATGAATATGTTGATATCTGAACTCAGTTTGGAAGGAAGCTAAAGATTTTAAGTTGTAGACAGGGAGAAGGTAGATGGAAGGCTACATTTGAGGAATAAATAGCACGTCATTTTGATTGGATTGAAGAGTGATAGATTGAGAATAACATGAAATAAGGCTGTAATGGGAAGGTGGGAAATGAAAATCATACTCTAGTTTGGAGGACTGTTTAAATGCTAGACAGAATATTCTATTTTGTCTGAGAAGTGAAAGAAAATTCATTGAAAACTTTTGAGTAGGGGAATGACGTGATGTCAATCCGTTGCCAAAGTTGTGATTGTTGGCTGTCCTAACTTCTCAAAGAGGACCGATGACATCCCAAGTGTGCCGAAGTAACACTGACAAAGTAATATTCCCAAAGAACAGATCTGACCATGCTCAACAAACACCTGAAGGTCCTTAGGATCAAAAACCAAATTCCTCCGCTTGTTATTTTAAACTCTTCACAGTCTGGTTCCAACCTCCCTTTCCAGAGTCACCGTGCATTCCCATTCATATACTCTTTGTTCCAGTAACACTAGCTTTCTTATTTCTCATACACATTTCATCTTTGCTTTGGCACAAACTGCCTCCATATCTAGCACACTTTTCATCCTCACCTCTGCATCTTAGAATTCTTAATACGATTCAAAGTTCTGCTTAAATGTCACCTCCTACATAAAATCCTTCCTGATTCCCCCTCCCTTGGATACTACTCTCTCTCTCTCTCTCTCCTTTACCCACCCCCCCATACACTTTCTTTATTTTGCAGGTAGAGAGACTGATGTTTTTCATTGACCAAAATATAGCACCAAAGCACTCAGGCTTTGATACTGACAGATAATATAATATAAATAAGAATTTGAGTTTAATGAGTGAAAACATTTGCCTCTCTTGGTTAGTTTTTGCCCTGGTTCAAGTTCATTTGTGGCTAAGCAGAGAGGATCTGGATTATGTACAAGTGGCATGTGAAAGTGACTGGCCTAAGTTAGGTAATTATTTGTAACAGAAGAAATTGACATTAGGCCCAGATATAGGGGTTCAAAAATTTGATCATAGCCTGGAGACGCTCTGCCTGGCTTTCTTAACTTTATGTGATGTCTATAATTTACTCTTAGAAACTGCTAGAAAAGACTAAGAAGATGGAACAGGAGCAAAACAACATAGCTCTCACAAAAGTACTAAAACAAAGATAAAAATAAGAATACCAAATTAAATAAAGATCATGAAATCTATTGATTCTCCAACAAGTACTCTCATCCAGGATAGTTCTGCATAGGATGTCAAGAAGGCATGTAAGAAGGGGATCAGTCAGAAAAGTTAGAGAGCACAGAACTCTAAAGTCTTCTTCATCTTAGAAGAACTCCAAGCGATGGGGATGGGATCAGAAACCCTAAAAGGAAAAGACCATGTCTTTGGGATCTGGACCCTAAGAAAGGAAAAGCCTTTCCCAGGAGACCCAGATCTTTGGTATTCACCCCAGGGCAATCAGCCCTTTCCAGTTAATTAACTGACTTTCATTGTCTGTATCTCTACTCCTTAATTCCCTTCTCTGTTCCCCCAAGTCTTCTGTATAAAAAAATCCATCTCGTTTCTATGCAGGTGCTCAGATTCAGTGTGACCAGCTTGCCTTGGTGATACCAAAGATCAGATTCCTTAAGAGTCTGGCCAATATGGTGGATTTTTTTCTTTTTTCTTTTTATTTATTTATAGCAACATTTTTTCTTTTCTTTTTAAAAATATTAATTTATTTAATTTAGTCAACATTCATTTCCATAAGATTTTGAGTTCCAAATTTTCTCCCAATTTCTTCTCTCCTCCCTACTCCAAGATAGCTTGCATTTTGATTACCCTTCTATCATCCCAGCCTCTTCCTCCTATCCCCCTCCCCCTTACCTTCTTGTAGGGCAAGAGTGACTTCTATACCCCATTGCCAGAACATCTTATTTCCTACTTGCATGTAAAAACATTTTTTAACATTTGTTTTTAAAATTTTGGGTTCCAAATTCTCTCCCTTCTTTCCTCCCCAGCTACCTTCACTGAAAAGGCAAGCAATTCAATATAGGTTATATATATGTAGTTGTGTAAAACACTTCTATAATAGTTATGTTGTGAAACATTGTATATTTTCCTCCATCCTATCCTGACCCCCCATTTATTCTACTCTTTTCTTTGACCTTGTTCTTTTAAAAAAGCGTTTGCTTCTTACCACCTTCTCCCCCAATCTGTCCTCCCCAATCTGCCCTCCCTTCTGTCATTACTCTCCCCATCCCCTCCCCCCTACTTTCCTGTAGAGTAAGATACCCAATTGAGTTTGTGTGTTATTCCCTACTTAAGTCAAAGCCAATGCTAGTAAAATTCACTCGTTCTCTCTAAACTGCCCCCTCTTCCTCTCCATTGTAAAAGATTTTTCTTGCCTCTTTTATGTGAGCTAATTTACCCCATTCTATCACCACCTTTCTCCTCCTAATATGTTCTTCTCTCACCCTTTACTTTTGTTCTGCAGCTATCATCCCTTCATATTCAACTCACTCAGTGCCCTTTGTCTATACACACACACGTATGTGTATACACACATATGTATATGGATATACACATACTTGCACATATATACACATATATACACATATATATGTGTGTATATATGTATACTCACACATATACATACATATACTCCCTCCAACTACCCTAATATGAGAAAGGTCTCATGAGTCACAAGTATCATCTTTCCATGTAGGAATGTAAACAGTTCAACTTTAACAAGTCCCTTATGATTTCTCTTTCCTGTTTACCTTTTCACGATCCTTGCATTTGAAAATCAAATTTCATATTCATCTCTGATCTTTTCATCAATAATGCTTAAAAGTCCTCTATATCATTGAATATCCATTTTTTCCTCCTGAAGCATTATACTTAGTTTTGCTGGGTAGGTGATTCTTGGTTTTAATCTTAGCTCTGTTGACCTTTAGAATATCATATTCTAAGGCCTCTGATCCCTTGTTAGAAGCTTCTAGATCTTGTGTTATACTGATTGTGTTTCCACAGTACTTGAATTGTTTCTTTCTGACTGCTTTCAATATTTTCTCCTTGACCTAGGACCTTGGAAATTTGGCTACAATATTCCTAGTTTTCCTTTGAGTATCTCTTTCAAGAGGTGATCGCTGGATTCTCTCAATTTCTATTTTACCCCTTGTTTCTAGAATATCAGGGGAGTTTTCTTTGATAATTTCTTGAAAGATGATGTCTAGGGTCCTTTTTTGATCATGACTTTCAGGTAGCCCAATAATTTTTAAATTATCTCTCTTAGATCTATTTTTCAGGTCAGTGATTTTTCCAATGAAATATTTCACATTGTCTTTTATTTTTTAATTCTTCTGACTTTGTTTTATAATTTCTTGATTTCTCATAAAGTCATTAGCTTCCAATTGCTCCATTCTAGTTTTTAAGGAATTATTTTCTTCAGTGAACTTTTGAATCTCCTTTTTCATTTGACCCATTCTGCTTTTTAAGGGATTATTCTCCTTATTGGCTTTTTGGACCCCTTTTGCCATTTGGGTTAATCTATTTTTAAGGTGTTATTTGCTTCAACTTTTTTTTTTGTCTCCTTTAGCAAGCTGCTGACTTGTTTTTCATGATTTTCTTGCATCACTTTCATTTCTTTTCCTAATTTTTCCTCTACTTCTCTTACTTGATTTTCAAAATCCTTTTTGAGCTCTTCCATGGCCTGAGAACAAGGCACGTTTTTTCTTGGAGGCTTTAGAGGATGGAGGAGCTTTGACTTTGTTGTCTTCTTCTGGTTATATGTTTTTATCTTCTTGGTCACCAAAGTAGGATTCTATAGTTTGAGTTTTTTTATGCTGTCTGCTCATTTTCCCAGCCAAATACTTGACTTTCTAATTCTTTGTCAAGGTTGAAATCTGCTTCCAGTGGGGGAGGGTCAGTGTACTCTCCCAAACTTCAGGGGTTTGTGCAGCTGTTTTCAGAGCTACTTCTAACGACCTATAAGTTTTCAATTCTTCGAAAGTGGTCTCATCAAAGGAGAGATGTTGCCTTCTTTCCTGGCTTGTGCTCTGGTCTGTGAGTGACCACAAGCATTCTTTTCTGCCTTGGAATTGTGAGAAAGATTCCCTCTTCACCACTGCCATGAGCTCCACCCTCCAGTGTTCCTCCTTGCCCTAGGATTGCCACCCAGGACTGCGACCCAGATCCAAGTATGAAAAACAAGATGATCATGCCTCAGTGCCATCAAAGAAATCTCCACAATCACCCTCTGATCAACCACTCAATTCCCACACTGTCTTTGGCCCAGAAGATCCAGAAGCAGCTGCTGCTGCCGCTGCTGCTGCTGCTGCCACTTCTGGTACTGTCACCACAGCGACCTCCACTGCCCCTGGGCTAGGGCTAGACTATGTCCCTCCCCCACTCAGGTCTGACAGAGTTTTCCCACTGACTTTCTATGCTGTTTTTGGTGTTTGGAGGTCAAAAAAATCTAGAAACTGTCACAGCTGCCAGTGATTCAGTCCCCTGAATCCTGTTTAGGTCCTATCTATGCTGGGGCAGCCAGTGCTAGGCTTTGCTCCTGTCCCAGTCTGTTGTGATAGACCCTTCCTATTGACCTTCTAGACTGTCTTAAGTTGCAAACTTGTTTCATTTAGACTGTCATTTTTGTGGGTTCAGCAGCTCTAGAATTTGTTTAAAGTCATTTTTACAGATACTTGGATGGGATTGGGGGGCAGCTCCATCAAGTCCCTGGTTTTACTCTGTCATTTTAACTCTGCCCCCAACAATATGGTGGATTTGTTTTTTTCTTTGGCTGAAAGAAGGCTTGAGTTGAATTCATTTGGGCAGGACCCATGTGTCATTATTTTGGGATCCCAGCACCCCTAAATCTCAACATAAGGACATGAGGGGCCAATGTAGTTCTACAGTAGAACATGGCAAGAAAGAAATGTTTCAGAGAAGCTCCTGAAGGTTGAATGCTGTGATCCCAGACAAGGAGCTGGCAAGGACCACATGGGAAGGAGGATGATCAATCTGTGACACCCTAGAGGCTCTGAAAGTTTGATGTATCCTTACCTGTGCCACTCAAGGGCCTGCAACCTGATAGAACTATGAGTTGAAACAACAGTGGACTTTGAAAGCCAGCAACAGAACCCCATATAATAAGGTATAAGGACCAAGAAGGGCCCACTCTCCCATCCAAAACTGCAGCAGCAAAGAGATTCTGGCTCTGACACAAAGTTTCTATTAAGGAGCAAGGCTAAATAGAAAAAGATACCAGAAATAAAGAATTATGGATTTATGGATTCAGGGACATTCAAAACACAAACCCAGAAGGAAGGAAAAGCTTTGCAATTACTATAAGTAGATTCCCAATACCTATCTATCTAACTATCTATCTATCTGTCTATCTATCTAATATTTATAGATCTCTCAGTCTCTCTCTCTCTCTCTCCACACACACACACACACACACACACACACACACACACACACACATGTATGTATGTATATCTTGGCCATAAAGAAGTCATGGAGGAAATGAAATAATAAATAAAAAATTTATTATAAATGAAATTATCAGTCTAGAGGAAAGAAATGAAAGGAGAATAAACAGTTTGATATAGGATATACCTGTGGTGGTACTGTTATTTTAATTGTGTCTGACTCTCCATGACCTCATTTGGGGTTTTCTTGGCAGAGACATTGTAGTGGTTTGCCATTTCCTTCTCCAGCTCATTTTACAGGGGGAAGGAATTGAATCCATACTAAGATCATAGTAGTTTAGAACTAGAAGTGAATGTAGAAGGTCACCTAGACCAGACTTTTGTTGTTTCATAGTTTTTCAGTTGTGCCTGACCCCATCTGGGATTTTCTTCACAAAGATATTGAAGTGGTTTACCATTTCCTTCTCCAGCTCATTTTACAGAGAAAACTGAGGCAAACAGGGTCTTGCACAGGGTCCCACAGCTAGTAAATGTCTGAGGCCAGATTTGAACTCACAAAGATGAGTCATTTCTTTGTGATATCAATAGAAGCGGGCCAGACTCCTAGTGCCTCTGCACATTTGATAGGGACAAGACTGATATTTCTGAAGGGAAAAAAGATTGTGGAAAGATTTGAATGGGATTAAGGAATGGTCACATTATACTGGGATGAGCCTGATGCTTCAAGGTTAATGTGACAGATCTGGGTTCAATTCTCCCTTTCAGGGTAACTACACTGGAATGTTCTGCAGGTTCTTCCTGGGACTAGGATTCCTGTAGTGGTTCTTCCACTGTAGGCATCAGACTGGATGAGAGGCTGGTATTGAGACCCTGCTCAGCTGCTATATTCAGAACCTCCCAGATGCTACTCAATGCTCTTCTGCTCTGACTCCTATGAACTGTGCCTTTCTTTCTTCCTGTAACTTCTAAGGAGGGGTTTGTGAGGGTCTTGTTTGGATTGTGCCTCAGAATAGGGGGCATTGATTGGCCTTGGTATGAGGGCAAGCACCCAGGCTCCAGAAAGTCAGGATTTGACTGGGCTCATGGGGCCAGGATTCAGGCATAGGGACAGGCATGGGGGAGGACAACATTTATGTCCTTTTCCCTATGGAAAATTTCTTGGCCTTGCTTACAGGAGCACTGTTAAAGACAGGGTATGTGATCTGGACCCCCATCCCTTGAACTTTTGCCTGAATTTCAAAAACCCAGCCCCTGAGCCTAGATCCCTTACATTTACCAGAGGCATCAGGATCAACCCAGTATAATGTGGTCCCAACACAGTCCTTCATTCTCTGGTTCGATCTGACCCAGTCCCTGAATTTTCCCATACATTTCAGTAGCCCAGATCATGGCCTCCACCCAAGGCATCTGGCCTACTTCAGTGCACCTTCATTATGTAATTGGTTTACTTACTCCTTAATCCCATCCAGACCTCCTTTCTTTGTTACCTCCAGTACACCCCAGGCTATTTGCCACTTTTTAATCCCATTCAAATCTTCCCATAATCTTTTTCCCAATAAGGATATCAGTCTCCCTATCAAATGCATAGACACATAAGAAGTCTGACTCATTGGTATTGGTGTCACAAATAAACTGGCTACTTGGACTGAAGTAGTCAAATTCTTTCGAGGCGACCCAGGCCCTGTACCCTTGCTTTTCAATGTTTCCAGCACCCTTAGACTGCAACACTTAGACTCCAGCAATGCGAACTCCTTTGTCAGCACTTAGCCTGAAAAACCAGTTCAGAAGATTCACAATTAAACAGACTGATAGAGAAGCAAAGGATTAAAAGTGCAGATTGAGAAATAGATTTTATTTTGTTGAAATGACCAGTTCAAGAAATTGTTTTGCTTGACTGTACTTATAACAGCAAGTTTTACTTGATTTCTCAAAGAGAGAGGGAAGAGAAGGCAGACTGCGGAGTGGTCAGAAGAGATTTGGAGACCACTGGATTTGGCAATTAAGAGATTATTGGTAAATTTGGAGAAAGTTTTGGTGAAATGATAAAGTTGGAACAAAGTGGAGGTATATGTTGTGCTTGGCCCTAAGCTATTTAATAGTTTTGTCAATGACATAAAGACAGAGCCCTCTTCAAAAACAGAGATGATAGAAATCTGAAAGGAACAGCTAACACAGTAAGATTAAAACTAATCTTGACAGGCACATTGTATTAAATGACCAACCACTTGTCAGGTGGGGGCTCCTTTGCAATATGACTTAGATTAGATGGTAACCAAGGTTTCTTCCAACTCTCAAATGATTCCAGTTCTCTGTGATTCTGTGGTAAGGGTCTGGGAACCAAGACATACAGCTCACAACATGAGAGAAGTTCAAAATCCATTGCTCAATTGAAAAATAGTCAAAGAATATAACCAAACAATTCTTCAAAGAATTTCAACCTATCAAAATCTTCATGAAGATAAAAAATATTCAGGAAAACTAACCAATAAGTAGATTTAAAAGTCTGATATTATACGTAGTATTCTCGTATTTCATTTGTTCTCTCTCTCTTTTTTAAAAATAGCATGTTGTAAAGGATAGCTTTCTGGGGAGGGGACTGTCAGGGGAATCATAATAATGTCTAAAATACTTGACTGATCAGGTTACAGTGATGGTCAAATAAGATAATTAATCAAATAAGATAATAAGATAATTATATAAAGTACTTTGAACATCAGTCGTTATTAATAAATGAGGAAAAAGGAATACCAAATAGAGATTCAAGGTAGAAAAACAACAGTGTTTCATTGTTTTGAATATTGAAATGTCAAGCTCAGGCTTATTTGTTTCAATAATAGAGTGATTCTAAAAATATGTTTATCATTTTCAAAAATATGTTATCAATCAAATTTCTACTAAATTATTTTAACTTTACTAATTTAATTATGGTAAATTCTTGGGTGAATCAAATAACGATCATAGAATGGATCTATTTTTTATATCTGCATTTTTACATATTCTACTATATTAATACTAGATAGAAGTGGTGGTATCCACAAAAGAGAATGCTTAGAATTCTTTAGTCAAAATTCTATATGGAAATCTTAAATTCCAAACTAAGATGAAATGGTGGAACAGAAGCAAAGAATCTTTAGCCCTTTTCATAGTATTGAGAAAAGGATATGTAGTTAATAAAAGCAGAAAAAAGAAAGCTTTTACATCTACTAATGGATATAATGGTCCCTTATTGTATTTTGTAAACCTCAGCAATGTGTTCCTCTTGCTTCAAGTCAGCAAACATTTATTAAGCATTTGTGTGTGTCTGTCCTTTGTTGCCAATGAAGACCATGCCATCAGAGAAATAATGACATGACTTGCACTTGA
>JAQQSK010011940.1:0-12076 GCA_028658325.1 Potorous gilbertii
CCCTTTTGCCAATAGAGTTAGCCTATTTTTCAAGGTGTTATTTTCTTTAGCATTTTTTTGGGTCTCCTTTATCAAGGTCTTGACCCATTTTTCATGCTTTTCTTGCATCTCTCTCATTTCTCTTCCCAGTTTTTCCTCCACCTGTCTAACTTGATTTTCAAAATCCTTTTCAAAATTCTTCCATGGCCTGAGCCCATTGGATATCTATTTCAGATGTTTGGGATACAGAGGCCTTGACTCCTATGTCTTACCTGATGGTAAGCATTGGTCTTCTTCGTCAGAGAGGAAGGTTGGAATCATTCTTGGTGACAAGAAAATAACCTTCTATGGTCTTATTTTTTTTCCCTTTTCTGGGTATTTTCCCAGCCAGTTACTTGACTTCTGAGAGTCCTCCATGAATTAAATTTAAGTGAGACTGGGCTATGCAAATTCCAGTGACTTTTTTCTCCTGATCTATCTATTATCAGTGGGATGGGAGCTCTGGGCTCTCTCCAACAGTGGGGATGGGTCTTACTAAGCCATTCACATATTTCTCTCATGGTCCTTGTGATATATGGTTCACATGTGTGACACAGCTGGTTGGGGTGAGGGCTGCTTCTGGGGCTGGAATCAGATCGAGGGACTCATTTAATACTGGGCTTGGGAATCTAGTTCAGCTGCCACAAACAACTTGCTTTATGGCTTACATGAGGGGTGTGAAAAGGAGGGATGTGACTAACACTCTTTTGAGTGCAGTGAAAATATAAATCAGCTAAATGAATCTCTTTAAAATCTAACCCCTATGCCTACCTTTCTAGTTTTATTTCCTATAATTCTTCACAACCTCTACTTTTTGGATGTAATGTTGGTTACTAAGGATCAATCATCTCAGCCTGCTAATGGAAACTTAAGGATCCTGCTTCTAGAAATACATGGATGAAGAGGCTCTGCCCCTGCTCCAAAAAATGTACAGGTATCCTCGGTTTCCTGGTGACTTAGTGCATTGTGACAAAAAAAAAAACCCAAACTTTTTAGATGGCTATAGAGACAAAACTGACAGTGAATACAAAGATCAAGTGCACCGTCTCCTCTGTCTCTGTCTCCCTCTCTGTTTCTGTCTCCCTCTCTGTCTCTTTCTCTGCCTGTCTCTTTGTCTCTATCTCTCACTGTCTCTTTCTTTGTCTTTTTTTTTGTCTCTCTGTCTCTTCTTATCTCTTTCCCTATTTCTGTCTTTCTGTCTCTTTTTTTGTCTTATTTTTTTTTTTTTAGTCTCTTTCTGTCTTTATTTCTGGTTTTCTGTCTCTGTCACTTTCTTTCCTGGTGGAGGGCAAAGCAAGAATGGCTGTGGGTGTCCAGGTAGAAGAGGGTTACCAGGCTGTCTTTCCCACTTGTTAATACACTTGTGAACACATTTATACCTTTACTTCTTTTGTCTCTGTTGTGTTTATTTCTTCCTAATCTTAGAGGAATAAGTATTTGAGACAGATTGGACCAGGTTATGACTATGAGTTCTGAAAGTTCAGAAAAATTATCAGGGTCCCCCTCCATAACTGAAACATGGTATCGACAGTAGCCAAATCTGGTGAGAAGTCAGTCCTCAGCTGTGACCCACTTTATTTAGTCCAGCTGTGACTCAACCTGAGCGCTGAGACATTTTGTTCCCTACAAGGAAGGAATACATTTGTCTATTGGCTGTGCTATACCCTGAAGTGAATTTAGTGGGGACTCTTGGAATGGAAAAAATGGAAAAATGGGGAAAAAATGGAAAAAAGCCAGGAACAACAAGTATTACACCTCCTCCTCCTCCTACCACTACCACTACCATACTACTACCACTACCACCACCACCACCATCACTAGCATTTATGCAAAGCAACTTAAAATAGTTACCTTTTTTTATCCTCAAGATAACTCTGAGAGGTAGCTGCTGTCATTACTCCTATTTTACAGTTGAGGAAACCAAGGCAGATAGAGGTTAAACGATTTGCCCAGGGTCACACAATTAGCTAGTGTCTGAGGCTAGATTTGAGCTCAGGTATTCCTGATCCTATCCACTCTGACAGCTAATTGCTACTGCTGCCACTCTTAGGTGGGGGTGGGGTAGGTAGTAAATATTATAAGTTTGAGTCTACTCTCCTTGGGGTTTGGTTGTGTGTGCAAAGACGAGAGTGAGTCCCTCAGTTTGAATGGGATATTTTTATATTTCAGTCCTTACCATGCCTTCTTGGTATTGTAATGCAGTGGAAATATTTACTTCAAAGGAAAATCACAAAATATACAAATTTACTCCTTCCAACATGTAGGAGATACAAGACTGCACCATCTCAGTCTCTAGGGAAGGGAAAGGGCATGAGATTCATAGTTTAGCTTAGTTTTCACAGAGCACAGTCCCAGGTCTGAGTCCCGCCCCAAAAAAACCTGGGGTTTGAGTACCATACTGACCTGTAATCCTGGCTCCAAGGTTGCTATGGCTTGAAGGTGCCTGTCTAAGAAGATTACCTCCAGCACCTGAATCTGAGGAGGACAAACAACGCAGAACAGAAACAAATGCCCCCCAGGCCCACTTTTTGGAGCCAGGATAAAAGAAAGCGTGCAGGGGATGTCCAAGTCGCATTCCCTGCCACTGGTTCAGTCCATAGCAACCATACTGGGTGAGGCATCTTGGAGCAAGGCCTAAAAGACGGTGGAAAGAGAATGGCTAGTTTGATGGCCATACTTTCAAAGATATAGACAATCAATCAAGGAAACCAAGCTCCATGCAAAATACACTAGGTTTTATCATTAAATGTGATTTTGTAAAAACCTAATTGATATTCATTAATTAATTAATTTCAGAGAAATAACAACTTTTTGAATGATATTATAAAGTACCAACCAGACTGGGGCTCATAAAGGATAGTACTAGGCAACCCCCAATCCCTTTGGGAAACTCCTAGAGTCCTGAGGGAAGAAGTAGTGAGACTCTGGGGAGCCACCCTGCCAGTATATGTTAGGTGAGAGACTAGAACCTGTGCCACACAAATAAACTACAATTTTAGCTCTTCTCTGACCTTGATACTCCAACTCTCACCTCTGTAAATATGCACCCCATTCCTAGAGCAGATTCTGCCTTTATCTCTTTCTCAGAATCCTTATTTTTCCTTCAAGGCTTTAGTCACGGAGTTTTCCTTGTTTTCCTTGATCGATCAATCAATCAATCAATATTTATTAAGCACCCACTATGTGCTTGGCACATATTTGGCTGGAGATCTCTGAATATACGTTGTATCCACCCAGTATAATGTAAGCACATAGAGGGCAGACTTTTGCTTTTGTCTTTTTATATCTGTTGTGCAACAGTTAAAATTAAGGTAATCAAGGCACAAAATTCTGAGTTTAATCAATTTATTCCTAAACTGCAAATTTATTATTAAATAGGATTTCAACTTCCTCAGCAAAACTAAACCCCAGTTCTTTTATAGCTTTGGGAAATACCAAAAATAGGAAGACTAACATCAAAGGTGGAAATATCATTGGATGGAAATTAGGAATGAGAGCTAGCAACAACTCCCTCTTTTCCTCCTGCCACTAAGAAACGTTCATTGTTTCTTTGTCCAGCTGTATCTGCAAGGACAGAGATAACAAACCAGACATCCTTGAAAGATAGCTTGGTGGTAAAAAGATACTAGACTAGACTCCATGGTGTCCACCTGCAACCTTTAAGGATAACAGATTTCTTTGACACAAAAACAGAAGCAGTGATTAATAGGAGAACCAGATCTCTAAACCTAACACTACAAGCCAGCTAAATTTCTGAACATAAAGTCAGAGACAAAGAATGATGAGTTAGGCAGTTCCAGAAAAAATCAATTTATAAATAGGATCAATTTTAACAAGACAGAATCAATTTGATCATCTCAGTTGAATTGAATTCTATTGAAATGCGAGGGAAGGAAACAAATATTTATTGAACACCTGCCTGTGGCTGCCTAAGGAGACCATTGAATACAGTTGTTTATTCTTGGTGCTGAGTGGGATGAGAAAGAACTGTGCACTCTACATCAGAAGACTTAGGTTCAACCTGCAGGACTGAGAGGAGAAGAGAGACATAGGTTTGGCTCTTTCTCCATTGGGGTCATGCCTACAAGAAAAAACAGGCCATAGCAATGTCATAGTGGATATTGGAGATGTCCAGAAGTAGCCAGTGTTAGCATATGTCATTTGGTAGTTTGGAAACTGGTGAAGTGGTGTGGGTGCAGTAAACTAAAAAGATGCCAGTTTTTAGGTATTGGCTCTGCTGTGCAAGTTGTATGACCTTGAATAAGACCTTCTTAAACCTCAGGATCATATATAGGCTATCCCCAAAATTTTAGTGTTGTTTTAAACTTCAATTGCTTAAAACTGCATCAAGATTTTTGGGGCACCCTATATTTAGATCTGGAAGATATGATTAGCTATCGTGATAATCCAGTCCTCTTATTTTAAAAATAGCCCCTACTGAAAGCTTCCAGAGACTAATGAGACAGTTCCCTGGGGGTGGGAGTTGTGAATCCCAATATGAGGAGGGAAGGGTAGAATATTGGGATAAGATAATATGAGTTTAGGGTTGGGTACGGTGAGACCAGACATCTACCTCAAGCAGACAGAGCACCAATAAACAGGGCAAAGCAGCTATGGTGATGGACTGCTTTATATCATCTGGGAAGACAAGCAGCTGAAGGCATGTTCTCTCTCGGTAATACTATTTGTTGAGATGGAGACTTACCCCACAGAAAAAGGTCTTTACATCAATCTACTCCCTTTGCATAGATTTCTCGTTGTGTAATGATTGTAAATCAGACAGTCAAATATTTATTTAGTGCTTGCTGTATGCTAAGCACTGAGCTAAGTCCTGATTGTAAATGCCAACTGTGTAGGATAGGGTAGCTAGACTGAAGGGGGGCAAAGAAGACACTCTAGGGCAGTTTTATATTTCGCAGAATATTTAAACTAGGACTTCACTCCTAAGAGATCACCAGAAGGGGAGTGTATTTTATGAGCCTTCTGCCTTATGTTTCATAACTAAAATCCCCAAACCAGAATGGATACAAAACCTGAAACTCATTTTACCTTCCGCATGCCTTTCATTTCTATTGGTTATAATCACCTGGGGTAAGAAAGAGCCTGGTGGATACGCTACAGGGACAGATGAGTCCAGGGGATTTTAAATGACTATCCAAGGAAACACAAGCAGTTACAAAGGAGGTCTTAGGACCATAGAATTTGAACTCAAATCCTCTGATTCCAGTTCACCATGTCGCTCATGGTGCTTATCTCTAAAATGGGGGTAATATTTATAGTATACAATCATAAAAGTACAGAGACAATATAAGCACAGAGCCATAAAAATATCTGTTTCTTCATATTTTTGTTGTTACTGTTGTCAATGGACATTTATCCCTTAAGAAAAAGTGGCAGGGGTTAGAAGCCTTGGGCAGCTAGATGGCACCATAGTGCACAGAGGGCCAGGCCTGAAGTCAGGAAAGCTCATCTTCCTGAGTTCATATCTGACCTCAGACACTTACTACCTAGGTGACTCTGGGCAAGTCACATTACCCTGTTTGCCTCAGTTTCCTCATTTGTAAAATGAGATGGAAAAGGAAATGGCAAACCACTCCAGTGTCTTTGCCAAGAAAACCCCAAATAGAGTCACAAAGAGTCCAACATGACTAAAAGGACTGCAACCAAGCAAGAGGCCCTGTTAAGGTCTGGGTATTCTCTCCCTTGAAACTTAGCCCTGCATCATTCTCCAGTAGGTTTGCTCTACCCAATGACAAAAGGCCACTGGGAACCATTCCTCCATCAGCAACTTCTTATTAACCTAGACCAAACTCAGGGTGTGGAGTCCAGTGTATTGATGTCTACACACCCAGACTGGCCCCATCAATTCTCCTTTCCTTCCTTCCTTGCATCTCTTCACCCAGTGTTTAAAAATACATTCTCAGCCTCCTGGCACATTGTTCACTCCCCACCCAGATGCCACTTCCCAGTTCACACTCCTTGTCAGACAGGCTGACATCAGCTGAGATGGTGATGTCAGGAGGACCAGCTGAGCTTCAGGGCCTTCTCCATGTGAGTCATTCTATCAGGGCAGGCAGGGGCTCTGGAGGTCAAGCGGGCCTGAAACACTAACAGGGGTAGGTCTTGTTCTGCCCAAATCAGGGCAGAAAGAGAGCCACGGATTAGGAAGGGCCAGGGCTAACTTTGGGTAGCCCTAACTGTTTCCTGAGTTCATACCTCAACAGGATCTATGGTGTCCTTAATTTGTAAAAGGGTTTTTATCAACTTTTATAGATGACTGCACAACATCAGAGTTAGAAAGGATCCTTGGGACCACAGAACATAAAAGGAAAGGACTTTAAGAGTCCAAAAACATGGAATGTCAGCGCTGGAAGGGACCTTAAGAATCTTAGAATGGCCTTAGCACCCATTTTGCAAATTAGGTACCTGGGGTCAAGGGAGACTGATCTGCTTTAGGATTACCCAAGTAGTAAAGCAGAGGCAAGTACCTGATGCAAAGCATCTGACTCAGTTAAAGGGAAGGAAGGAATGGAAAAAGCATTTACTCATTACCTACTTTGTGTTACGTACTCTACAAAGTGCTTTTACAAATACCATCTCATCAGATTGTTACCACAACCCTGAGAAGTAGATGCTCTTATGATCTCCATTTTACAGTTGAGGAAACTGAGGCAAATAGAAGTTGTGTCTTTCCCAGGGTCCCTAAACTAGAGTCTAAGGTCAAATTTGAACTCAGGCCTTCCTGACTCCATGCCTTGTGCTATCGCCACTGTGCCACCTAGCTGCTAAGCACTTTTTTAAAAATCTCATGTTATCTTTGATCTTTTACAAATATTATCTCATCTCTTGGATCCTCGCAACAACTTTGCAAGGTAGCTGCTTTTATTTTCCCCATTTTACAGCTGAGGAAACTGAGGCAAAGAGAGGTTAAATGTTTTGCCCAGGGTCACACATAGTGTCTGAGTGAACACCATCTAGCTAGCTCTAAAGTCCAACTCAAGTGCTACAATGCAATGCAAAGGCTTGAAAAAGAGAAATGACTTGCTCAAGGCCACATATCAAGTATATACCAGAACCAGAACTAGGAAGGCAATGGAATGCCTCTGGCTATTAGATATAATGATATTCTTATTCCAAAGTAAATTGAATAGGAAAATCAGAATATAGTAGCAGTGATAGACTGAAGCCCATAGATTCTCAAAGAATTAATATTTGGACAACGTTTGCAAAGCACTTTACATATACTCTGAGTTTGGTCGTGAGGTAATAATGTAAGTAAGTAATGTGGGAAATAGTAGGATCAGGAGACAGAAAATCTGGGTTCTAGCCCCAGTGGTACCACTTGAGTGGCAAGAGTCCACCCTTCTTCCCTTCAAAGACTAAAACCTTAACACTAGAAGAGTCCCCAGAGACCATCTAGCCCAGAACTCCTTAACCTCTATCATGGACCCCTTTGGCTATTTGGTGAAATCTATGGACCCCTTCCTTCTCAGAAAAAAAATGGTTTTAAATGCATAAAATAAAATATGTAGGTTTACAAAGGAAATCAATTATCTTAAGATAGTTAAGAATATAATTTAAAAATAAATGTATGCTATAGTATTGTATTCAGCGGCAGGTCTAATAACCACAGTAATTTCAAAGTAGTGGCGATCATAAATGTTATTTTAAGACATCAGCAACAACCATTAGTGACAAAGCGACAGAAATAACCACTGTGGTCTGTTGCCCACATTCATAATCAAAGGAAATATTAGATTTCAGTTAGAGGGTAGTGAAAATAAGGATGTGATTTTTTCTCAACCAAGTTCTCAGACTCCCTAAAATTTATCTCCTGATCTAGACCAAATACCTTATTTATCAGATGGGGAGACTAAGGCCTGGAAAGGGAAATGATGTGCTCAAGGCCACACATCGTTTGTATCAGCACCAAGAACCCCAGGACTCCTGGCTTCCAGTTTCATATTCTTTCTAATACACCACAGTTTCCCCCTGAGGTTGGGTTATGTAATCTCTAAGAGCCTTTTTCACCTCTAAAATGTATTTGATCTTATGCGTCTGGGGCAGCTAGATGGTGCAGTGAATAGAGCACTGGCCGAGGAGGACCTGAGTTCAAAATCCAGCCTCAGACGCTTGACACTTACTAGCTGTGTGACCTTGGTTAAGTCATTTAACCCCAATTGCCCTGTCTTCCCCCTTCCAAAAAAAAAAAAGACTATGAGTCTATGACTCATTGTCAAGGGAGCCAAGCCATTGAACCTTTGCTGAACATGAAGTGAGGCTCCTTAGCTAGGAGAACAACAATCCAGAGTGGAAAGATACCTGGCTCTGGAGTCAGAGAAGCAGCATGTGGTGCTCAGTTACAATACTTAGTCCCTATGTAATCTTTTACAAATCACCAAATCTCACTGGGCCTCAGTTTCTTCAACTGTAAAAGGAAGGGGACAGCATACTAAATGATCTTTAAGGTCTCTCAGTTTTAAATCCCGTTGACTTCCTTTAGCTGATATTTATTAGAATTCAGACATCCCCTCCCTCTTCCTGCTTCCCTCAAACTACAATGACAGGACAGGTCTGGGCAAAGCTTCAGGTTCAGGGCAGTGGGGAATGAAAGTGCTTGCTCACAAGATCTAAAGATGGGCTTCTAAGAGAGTGCTCTCAGTCCAGTTCTGTGTCATCACTTTTGAATGCCCAGAGAGTGTTCCATGGGGACTGACAAGTGCTTCTAGAATCCATTCTGGTTGGAGAGTGCAGTCAAAGAGATTGTCTCTTTGCCTCTGTTTCTGTCTCTCTCTCTCTCTCTGTCTCTGTCTGTCTCTCACAGAAAAAGAGAAAAAGACAGAGAGAGGGAGGGGGAGAGAGAAAGAGAGAGAGAGAAAAAGAGAAAGAGACAGTGAGAGACAGAGACAGAGGAGGAGAGAGAGATAAAGAGAGATAGACACAGAGAGAGACAGAGAGAGGGAGAGCACTACCATTTTTCTTTATCTCTCTCTCTATCTCTCAAAGCCTCTGTGCAATCAAGAAACTGGAATCAATTTCAACATGTGTTCCAGACTGTGATACTGGGGCTCTAATAATAGGTAAGATATGAAGGCAGGATCTCTGGGCTCGGACTTACGAGCAGTAACACAGGCCTTGTGAGAATCTGGGTGTCAAGATAGAAGTCAACTGCCACCTATGCTATATAGTGTGATCATAGGGCTCTGGAAGGACCTCCGTGTTCTATAATCTCTCTCTCACTAGCCTATCATCCACCAGCAATTAGTAAGCACCTACTAGGTACCAGGCATTCTTCTATACTCTGAGGATAGAGATACAGATGTTAGATAGATAGATGGATGTTCTTAAATGTGTTAAATATAGATGTGTTTTTATATATGTTAGAGACAGAGATGTTATATAGATATGTTTTATATATATTAGATATAGATGTTACAGATATAGATGTGTTTTATATGTTAGAAATATAGATGTTATATAGATTTTTTATATATGTTAGATATAGACATAGATGTGATTTATAAATGTTAGAGATAGAGATGTTATATGGATAGATGTGTTTTATATATGTTTATATATGTTATAGATATAGATGTGCTTTAATAATAGATGATAGAGATAGATAGATAGATAGACAGATAATCTCATACAAAGCAGAGCAAGGTTCATCTTGGTGGGTGAGGGGTAGGGGGTGGGGAAAAGAGAATACGAGAAACTGGAAGAAGCAAGCAAAGTTTCCTGAAGAAAGTGATACTTGAGCTGAGTGCTGAAGTAAACCAGGGACTCCAAAGGGCCAGAGTGAGGTGGGACAGCATTCCAGGGAAGAGGAACAGTCAGTGCAAAGACAAGAGGTGGGAGGCATCATGTGCAAAGAACAAGAAGTACGGTTGGACTGTAAAATGGAACAATCTATAATTAGGCTGAAGAGGTAAAATGGTGCCAGATTATGAAGAGATTTGTTTTTTTAAGCATACTTTTTTATTCAATTTTTTTTAAGATCCAAATTCTCTCTCCTTCCCTACCCCTCCTCCATCCACTGAGAAGGCAAGAAAAAACAAAAATATGTATAGTCATGCAACAAATTTCTGCATTAGCCATATTATTTGTTTTTGTTCAGTCGTGTCTGTCTGACTCATGAGCCCATTTGGAGTTTTCTTGGCAAAGATGCTAGAGTATTTTGCCATTTCCTTCTCCAGCTCATTTTATAGATGAGGAAACTGAGGCAAATATATGTATGTGTGTGTGTGTGTGTATGTGTATGTGTAAGTGTCTGAGGCCAAATATGAACTCAGGTCTTCCTGTCTCCAGGTCTGGCATTCTATCCATTGCACCACCCAGCTGCCCAAGTCATGTTATGAAGTGTTTCAATTGTCAAATAAAGTTTATGTTTCATCCTAGAAGTAGTAGGAACAAGTAGGGAGGTGACTATAAAGATAGGGATTCCCAAGTTGATGACTTTTTTGGATAATGGCACTGAAGAACCTTTAAAAAGCCCTTGTTCACGGTCATCTAGTGTTTGACAAACCAAGAACACAAATTATAAGCAGCTAGGATACACTGGGTAGCGCACCATGCCTAGAGTCAGGAAGATCTGAGTTTAAATACAGCCTCAAACATTTACTAGCTGTGTGACCCTGAACAAGTCACTTAACCTCTATTTGCCTTAGTTTCCTCAACTGTAAAATGGAGTAATAATAGCTCTAAGTCCCAGGGTTGTTGTGAGAATCTAATTGGAAAATACTTATAAAGCACTTTGCATAGTGCCTGGCACATATTAGGAGATACATAAAAATTAGCTATTATGGTTATTACTGGGGAAGGACTCCCAATTTGATAAGAACTTCTGGGAAAACTGGGAAGCAGCTTTGTGGAAAATAGATTTAGGCCCAAATCCTAAATCATATATACACATATATGTATATGCACATATACACATATATGCACATATAGATATTTTTAAAATAATATTTTATTTACCTCCAGTTACATGTACAGACAATTTTAACATTCATTTTAATAAAAATTTTGAGTTTCAAATTACAATAAATTCCAAATAAAGAAGCACTTTAAATATAAAAGAATATGTTATCAAAACAAGAGAATAAGAATGAGATCCTTTTCATACCTAGGGAGGGAGAAGAATTTATTACCAGATAGAGATATTTACAAAAGACAAACTGACAACTATAGTGATATAAAATTCAAAAATATTTGCACAAGATAAATGAAACTTGAATAAGAAGAAAAGACACAATGAAGCAAGTCATTTAATTTCTCTGGGCCTCAGTTTTCTTATCTGTAAAATGAAAGGGTTGAATTAAATTACCTCTAAGATCCCTTCCAGGAATACGTCTATGGTCATATAATCCTAAAACTAGATTATAGAGGGTCAGCTAGTTTGCATGGAGCAAAAAGTACATGGAGGGCAGATAAGACTGGAGAGATTGATTGGTGGAACCAGATGGTGGAAGGTCTTAAATGCCAGAATAGATGATTTATATTTTCTAAGGTAGGCACTGGGAAGTCATTGAAAATTTAGATCAGAGGTTCTTAACCTGGGATCCACAAACCCCTTTCTGGATAGCTTTCAGGGGAGCTTGTGAACTTGAATAGGGAAAAATACATTTTTATTTCAATATACTTGGTTTTCTTTGCAATCCTATGTATCTTATATGTATTTAAAAACATTATACTGAAAAGCTTCACCAGGCTGTCAAAACGGGCCATGACGCAAAAGAGGTTTTGATTAACCACATCATCTTACCAGCTGTTCCTTTCATGATGGTCTCACACACACACACACACACACACACAATACCTGGATGAAGAAGCCTCCTTCTCTGCCTGTTCTTTTTTATTATTATTGTAATTATTTTTAAAAATTTAAGTTTTCAACCTTCATTTCCACAAAATTTTGAGTTCCAAATTTTCTCCCCATCTCTCCCCTCCCCCCACCCTAAAATGCCTTTCATTCTGATTATTCCTTCCAACAATCTGCCCTCCCTTCTAACACCCTTCCTTTCCCTTATCCCCATCTTCTCTCTTGTCCTGTAGGGCA
>JAQQSK010011941.1:0-12076 GCA_028658325.1 Potorous gilbertii
GTTATACATGTGTAGTTATGCAAAAGACTTCCATAAAAGTCATGTTGTGAAAGACTAACTATATTTCCCTCCATTCTATCTTGCCCCCCATTTATTCTATTCTCTCTTTTGGCCTTGACCCTCTTCAAAACTGTTTACTTCTAATTACCCCCTCCTCCTATTTGCCTTCCCTTCTATCATCACCCACCACATGCCACTTATCTCCTTCTCCCCTACTTTTCCTGTACTGTAAGATAGATTTTCATACCAAATTGAGTGTGCATATTATTCCCTCCTTAAGCCAAATGTGATGAGAGTAAGCTTCACTTTTTCCTTCTCACCTCCCCCTTTTCCCTCTCCACTGAAAAAGCTTTTTCTTTTCTCTTTTATGAGAGATAATTTGCCCCATTCCATTTCTCCCTTTCCCCTCCCAATATATTCCTGTCATCTCTTAATTTTATTTTTAAAGACATTATCCCTTCCTATTCAACTCACCCTGTGCCCTCTATCTATATGTATATAATCCCTCCAACTACCCAAATACTGAGAACAGTCTCAAGAGTTACAAAATATTATCTTTCCATGTAGGAATGTAAACAGTTCAACTTTAGTAAGTCTCTTATGATTTCTCTTTCCTGTTTGCCTTTTCATGCTTGTCTTGATTCTTGTGTTTGAAACTCAAATTTTCTATTCACCTCTGGTCTTTTCATCAAGAATGCTTGAAAGTCCTCTATTTCATTGAATGACTATTTTTCCCCCCGCAGTACTATACTCAGTTTTGCTGGGTAGGTGATTCTTGGTTTGAATCCTAGTTCCTTTGACTTCTGGAATATCATATTCCAAGTCCTTCAATCCCTTAAAATAGAAGCTGCTAGATCTTACGTTATCCTGATTGTATTTCCATGATACTAGAATTGTTCTTTCTGGCTGCTTGCAAAATTTTCTCCTTGACCTGGGAACACTGGAATTTGGCTACAAAATTTCTAGGAGTTTTTCTTTGCAGATCTCTTTCAGGAGGTGATCTGTGGATTCTTTCAATATTTATTTTACTCTCTGGTTTTGTAATATCAGGGCAGTTTTCCTTGATAATTTCATGAAAGATGATGTCTAGGCTCTTTTTTTTTTTTGATCATGGATTTCAGGTAGTTCCATAATTTGTAAATTGTCTCTCCTGGACCTATTTTCCAGGTCAGTTGTTTTACCAATGAGATATTTCACATTGTCTATTTTTTCATTCCTTTGAATTTTTTTGTAATTTGTTGGTTTTTCATATAGTCATTAGCTTCTATCTGCTGCATTCTAATCTTTAAGGAATTATTTTTTTCAGTGAGATTTTAGGTCTCCTTTTCTATCTGACCAATTCTGCTTTTTAGGGCATTCTTCTCCTCATTGGCTTTTTGTACCTCTTTTGACATTTTTTGGGGTTAGTCCATTTTTTTCAAGTGTTATTTTCATCAGCATTTTTTGGATCTCCTTTCAAGTAGTTGACTCATTTTTCATGATTTTCTTGCATCACTCTCATTTCTCTCCCTAAGTTTAGCTCTCCTTCTTGTATTTGATTTTCAAAATCCTTTTTGAGCTCTTCCATGGCCTGAGACCAATTCATATTTTTCTTGAAGGCTTTAGATGGAGGAAGTTGGACTCTATTTTCTTCTATTTGCATGCTTTAGTCTTCCTTGTTACCAAATTAAGATTCTATAGTCTGATTCCTTTTTCAGTTTTTGCTCACTTCCCCAGCCATTTACTTGACTTTTGAGCTCTTTGTCAAGGTAGATCTCTGCTTCCAGTGGAGGTAGGGGATGTACTGTCAGTCACTAGATCCCTGCACAATCTGTGGGCCTAGTGCTCCAGAAAGAGCTGCTTTCTCTGCCCCTACTGCTGCAGCAGGTTCCTTCTCCCCTTTGCCCTCTGCAGCTCTGGGACTGGGGCAGGACCACTCAACTCTCCTGCACTGGTGCCACAGGTTTTTTCCACTGTCCTTCCAATTTGTTATCAGTGTTGTGGGGTAATGAAGTCTGGAAACCACTACAGGTGTGAGAGATTCAGTGTCCCTAAGACTTGTTCAGGTCACCTCTGCACTCAAGGCCCACACTGGACTGTGCTCTGCTCCCAGTGTGCATGATGGGCACTTTCTGGTGACTTTGCAGGCTGTTGTGGGCTGGAGATTTGCTTCACTCCATCATTCTATGGGTTCTAAAGCTCCAGAATTTATTTAGAGCCATTTTTTTACAGGTTTTTGACTGGGCTTGGGAGAGAGTCAGTGGTATTACTCTGCCATCTTGGCTCTGCCCCCCCACATCCCCAACTACAATTTCTTAAGACTCATGAGGAAAGACACTACCTACTTTCTCCCAAGAGAAGCAACAGAGTTCAAATTGAGACAAAAAAAAAAAAGATCATGGGCAATGTGGGGATTTGTTTTGCTTGACAATACATGCTTGTAAATAGGGATTTTATTTATCTTCCTTTCTCAAATAAGGGGACAAGGAGAAAAAGAAGGGAGAAAGGCATTAATTTTAATGTGCAAATGTAGTTAATAAGAATGTATGTGTAGAACCCATATAAGATTTCATGCCATCTTGGGGAGGAAGGGGGAGAAAATCTAAGACTTATGGAAGTGATTGTAGAAAACTAAAAACAAATAAATTAATTTTTAAAAAAGAAAGAATGAGAAAGTACTAATGTCATCCATAACTGGCAAGTCCAACAGAATGGAATAACCATATCATAGACTATATCAGGGATAGAGAACCTGCAGCCTCAAGCTTACATGTGGCCCTCTAGGTCCTAAAGTGCACCCCTTTGATTGAATCCAAGCTTCACAGAACAAATCCCCTTAATACAAGTTCTGTAAAACTTGGATTCAGTCAAAAGGTCACACCCAAGGACCTTGAAAGACACATGTGGCCTTTAAGTTAGAGATTCCCCATCCCTGGTACATTTTTTCTTCCTTATAGTCACAGACTAAGGTATTCAACATCTGTAACTAAGGGCTATTACTGTGTATCTCTCCAGATCTCAAAATCTAACAAACATCCTTTCTAACTGCATGACTAGAGCCCTGGCCTTGGAATCAGGAAGACAGGACTTCAAATCCCTTATCTCACCAAGACTTAATAGATGACCACAGGCAAACCATTTTACCCCATTTGTAGATTGGGGACAATAATATGTGAGCCCTGCCTCACATGGTCACTGGGGGCCACATAAGAAAATATACATAAAAATGATATGCAAACTTTACCATATGAACGTCAACTATTACTCATAATAAGCACTGTGGTAGTAACACTAGTAAAAATGAAACCATTTACAACTATGTTTAATATAGATGAGTCTTATTCTATAATCTTCTGTAAATATCTTACTTTGGATAAGGATAAAGCATAACAGTTTTGATTATTTTTCCTTGGCAAAAAGACACTGTTATTGCCATGGCTAATTATGGCAAAAAAAAAAATGAATCAAACAGGGAGGGCAACAAAGCTGTGAAAAAGCAAAGCAACGCTGTGGATTCCATTACCAGAGTCTACTTTGCCAAGCTTCTAGTAGGAGTTAGACAAGAAATTGTTTCCTCTAAAAGTTTATACTCTATAACTAAAAAGACCAACCAATATGTGTGTAACTTTAAAAAGTATTCCACATTGAGCGAATTTTTTCCCCTCTTCTTTCTAGCAATTTTAACTGCCTTTGTCCACCTCCTCAGGAGTATATAGATCTCTGTACAAAGCAACATGTGAGACTTTATGCAACAACCAAGGCTCTCAAAGCACTACTGACTCATATTTCCAGTTCTAATCTTAATTGGTTATACTAATTAGAATTATGTGATACGCAAGTGAATAATGCTACTATGGAAACCTACATCTGTGGGGTATACATTTGTTACCTTAATATTGTGCTAAAAATAGTCGTTTTATGCACCAAATTACGTATTGAGAACCTTTCTATAGTCCCATGTTGTAATTTTCTTCAGTTTCTCAGTTACTTAATTATTTTTTTAAATTTAAGCATTCTCAAGACAAATATTCACTTAACTCCCCACCACAGACTGGAACAACCAGACTTGAAATCTGAGGGCTGGGTTTCAAATCCTGATTGCACTGGTTACCTTTGACCTTGGAGAATTCAGATCCTCTGTGTTCAATTTCCCTTCTTGCAAAATGAAAGGAGTCAAAGAGGGAGTGGTAATTAGTAACCTCCAATACCTCTTCCCATACTATAGCTATGATCATATGATGTATACATATGTGAATATACAAAATAAACCAATTATTGCATCAAAATGAAATCTCCACTTTCTTGTACTACCCATTGAAACTATGAACATAGAACTTCTTGGAGCTTCCAGAGCTATCACAAGCAAAGACTTGCCTCTTGCTGTCTGGGAAAAAAGGATTTCCCTCTTGGGAATGTGACAACAATAACCTATCATACCCTAGGAGTGGATAACTTCCTCCTTCATGGAGTAGAGAAGGTTCTGACCCCACAGTGATAGAAGGAGCAAGAGCAACCCAGTCATCAGTGACTCAAGAGTCTTCAGTTGGACTGGACACACGATCTATTGGTCACTACTGTCCCACTAGTAATCAATAATATTTATAAAGCACTCTGGGGAATTACAAAGGAAATCAAATATACTGTAACTGCCCTATGGGGATCTTGGAATCATGTTTTTCCTGTTTCCTTTAGTATCTTGCCCCAGTTCCTCACTTCTCCCAATCATGCCCAAACATCTTCCATGTTTAATAAAACTTTTATGCCGTCTTGACATCCTTTCAAGCTACCATCCTCTGGGTGCTCTTATCCCTGAGGTTTTATGACAGTGCTTTGCCCTGGTTCTCTTCTTACTAATTTGACCATCCCCTTTTTAGTCCCTGTGGCTCATCATGCATGCCCCCACACTCTATGCATGCAAGGATACACCCTAGACTCTATCTTGGAGCAGTTTCTCCTCACAGTCCTCTACAGGACCTCATTAGCTCCTAAAGGTCTATCACCATGCAGATTGTGTACCTGAGGCAATTGGGTGGCACAGTGGATATCAGGCCTGGAGTAAAAAAGACTCATCGTCCTGAATTCAGATCCAGCCTCAGACATTTACTAGCTGTGTGACCCTTGGCAAGTCGCTTAACACTGTTTGCCTCAGTTTCTTCATCTGTAAAAGGAAATGGCAAACCACTCCAGTATGTTTGCCAAGAAAACCCCAGATGGGGTCACCAAGAATCATACTTGACTGAACCACAAGATGATTTAGAAATCTACATCTGCAAATGTCTGCTGGGTGTATCTGCCCCTATGTCCTGTAGACATCTCAAACTCTACATGTTCAAAACTGAATTCATTAATTTTTCCAGTCAATCAACAAGCATTTTTAAATCACTTTTTATATGCCAGTTACCATGCTGATCTTTGAGAATACAAATGTAAACGGAATAAAAACCAATCCCTGCTCTCAAAGACCTTATATTCTAATAAGGAAAGACAACAGCTCAAAGGAAACTGAAAGGGGTGGAAATGAGAAGTATTGGATACCCTCCTTTCATGAAGGCTCTGGGAGGAACTATCCAATAGGAAGGAGAGGCAGAAAGAAAGGACAGAGGGCACTTCCAGTGTGAGAATTCAAAGGCTGGAGTGAGCTCCCAGGATGAAAAGCAGTCAGGAGAGAGCACTTATCTTAGGGTACTTATTACCCTTCACAGCTTGGGTCTGACCTATTCCTCTTGGTTGATTATACATCATTCCTCCTCAATATCATTCAACCAAATTGTCCTACTTGGCTGTTCTGCACACATAACATTCCATTTCCTACCTCGGTGTTTCTGTCCAGGCTCTCCTCTACATCTGCACTATCCCAGTGGCTCTTGGACCTCCCAGTCTCTTTCAAGGAGGAGATAAACTTCTCACTTCTTCAAAAGGCCTTTCCAAACTGCCCCAGTTGGAGTCTGCCCCTATCACAAATCACTTTGTCAATACCTTGTAACAGGAGCACATAAGCTCTCTGAGTTCAGGGACTATCTTATTTTTTAAACTATATTAATTTGTTTTCAGTTTTCAACAATCACTTCCATAAGTTTTAAATTTTCTCCCCCTCCCCAAGATGGCATGCAATCTTATATGGGATCTATACATACATTCTTATTAAACATATTTTCACATTAGTCATGTTGCCTAAAAGAATTAAACAAATGGGAGAAACTATAAGCTATCACATCCCTTTGTGTCCTTGCACAAGACACCCCCTGTACCTACCCAGGATGTCCTCCTTCCTCATGTGAAAGACTCAAAATCCTTACTTTAATGATAAACCTTAACTCAAGTGTCAGTCAGTTCCTCCAATAGACTTCCTTCCTCTGATCTCCACCCCTACCCCCCAGCCCCCAAAATTGCCCTACTTGTTTCTTTCTCAAGATGTTTTACCTTTACACGTTGTTTCCCGATCTCTCAGTAGAAGATCCATTCCTTGAGGACAAACAGACTTATGGAGTTTTACTTTTTCTTCAGCCCACACAGTGTCAGGCACAGAAGTATTTGATAAATACTCACAGAATGGAATTCAGAAAGTTCTAAAACTACCACTTTGCCAAAACAAACAGAAAACCCAGATTCCTAGTCTTTTCTATCACAGATTAACAATGCATCTGATCAAACACCAAAAAGACATAGTACAACATTTGTTGTATGCCATGGGGCATACTTACAATTTTTTACTATAGCACTTTACTTATCTGAATATAATTTCCCTTCCAGTCAACCCAATTTCTTTCAGCCTGTGATTTCAGGTTTACCAGAAAAGAGAAAAACTACATTATGCTGATCTTATCAACACAGAAGAAACAGACCCTAATACAATTACACTTTGGCACTGATGTCTACACATTTCAGAAGAATACATCAGGACCTTCCATACCATTACATACAATCAGACTGAATACAGGCTATTACCACGATAAAACTGTGAACTGCTGTACAAACCAATAACAAAAATGGAACTAGCTTCCATTCAGTCACAAAGTATTTATTAGAGAGACTGTTTGTTGCACACACAAAAAGGGAAAGAACTTAGGTCAGAGGGCCACTGGCCCTAGAATTTTTCACAAACCCTAGGGTAAGTCATTTCCACTCTTCGAGGATCAATTTCTTTTTGGTAAAATGAGGGAGTTGGGCTAGACAGATCTCTTCACACTCTAATGCGCCCAGGCATTTTGAAGACACAAAATACAAATCCCTACCCTCAAGATTTCATCCCATAGGAGAGGCCAGTGACACACACAACTACTAAAGAACAAGTAGAAAGCAATATATAGGAGCAGTCCTGAAGTATGGAGGTCCTGAGTTCAAGTACTGCCTCAAACACTTACTAGCAATGTGACTCTGGGCAAGTCACTTAACCTCACTGGCTTTGAGAAAAGAAAAGGAAAACGATACATAAATAATGCAAAATTATGCAATAATAAACAATAAAATAATAACAAGTTCTTATGAAAGATGAAGAAACAGAGAATCTATAAAGATCAAGATGAGATTACTCAAGGAAGAATTTTCAGAGAAAGTAAGTTTTTAGCTGAATATGGAAAGAAATAATCAATTTAGACTTCTGGAGGTGAGAGAAGACTCGCAAAACTGAAGACACCAGTAGGGCTTGTAAGAGAGTACTAGAGGCCACAAGCAAATTGATGGAGGGGTCATATCAGTAGCAAGCGATGGACTTGGAAAGGCAGGGAAGAAAGAGTGAAAGGGCACTTGATGTACAGAACTAAGGAGTCTGGCTATGGTCCAACAGACAATTGGGAGCATGATAAAAGAAAGAACATGACTCAATGGAAATGGCATTAGCTTTGGAGTCCAGGATTCAAACCTCAATTCTACTACTTACTAGCTATGCAAACTTGGACTTAACGTCTCTGGGTCTCAGTTTCCTCATCTGGAAAATCAGGGGGTTCGAGAAAACATCCACTAAGATGCCCCCAAAGTCTTAATCTATGACCCTATAATGAAAGTGCTCTAAGTCAATTAATCATAGATCTCTGTATAAGATGGACAAGTTAAAATGAGTTTAACACTGGAAACCTAGGCATGAGGAAATGAAGGCCTTGGACAAAGGAAATAGCAATGGAAATCGTTAGCATGCATTTATTAAGTACTTATTATATGCTAGGTGCTCTGATAAGCTCTGGGGATATAAAGAAAGGCAGAAAGTCTCTGTGCTCAAGGAGCTTATATTCTAAAGGAAGAGACAATATGGAAGTTGCTACATGCAAGATAAAAGAATAGGTGGATATGGTTTTTTGGAGACAGAATTGGGACAGAAAGGCAAGATTGGGGGGGATGAAGGTAGTATCTCAAGACTGGTCATAAAAATAATTACTTATTATACCTCCTGAGAAAGTGAATATCAAACACTGACACCAAATGTTGGAAAATAAGAAATTCCACCAATTCAACTCAATAGCAATACCACCTTAACAGCTGAATGGAACACAAACACAAGAAAACTCAAGGCAAGATACAAGGGAGAAGGCAAAATCCAATAGGTCAACCATCTCAAAAATTATGAGAATCATATTTCATTATTTTTTCAAGCCCCTTACCTAGATTTGGCACAGGGATAAATTATGCCAACACCTAGATGAAAAGAGAAAATCTTGCCCTCATTTTCCAAAATATTCAGATGTTAGACATTTCCTTAATTCTGTTATTTCACGGAATTTTCAAGGTTCCAAACTCTGAACAGGGATTCCATCAGAAAATGTTAATACTCATAATTCTCTCACCTGTAAAATACTCAATGATGCATACATTTAAAAAACTATTATTTACATTTATGCATGGTCATTTTTTGGATACAATAATAAGCTCCCCACATTTCCTTTTGTTCCAAGGGCATTCCATGTCCCTATATCTATTTTAGGGTTCCAGCAATATATTCCAAGTCAAATCAGCATGAGAGGCTGCCACTGACCCAGTAGGTTTATGATAGACACATTTATTTTTCAACCTCAATGACAGCCTATTTAAGGCAAAACCAGAAGGCCAAATAAAATCCTGGGGTGGGTAATATGGGAACGATTTCAGGAGGAGTAGGTTGCCAAAAGAAATAGGTAGACTGCCTGGTTCCTAGAGTCAGTTGTCCAAGGGGAATTCCAGTGCTCAAGACCTGTGATGCATTACAACTGTCATGACACATTCACTGAAACCCCATATGCTCAAGGTAGGAATTTGATGGATATATCCCAGTGTCTCCAAAAATAAAAGCTGTTCTGATTGGTAACTATTTCTAAGTTACTACCCATGCTATTTTATCATAAAGCACAAAACAGACCCTGAAGTATCAGTGAGCAAATCTCTCTCTCTCTCTTTGGTAGAGCAGAAACTCCTTCAAATAAACAATGCTAGGTGGTGCAATGGATACAGTGAAGGCTCATCTTTCTGAGTTCAAATCTGGCATCTGACATTTATGTGACCCCGGGCAAGTCACTTAACTTGCCTCAGTTTCCTCATCTGTAAAATGAACTGGAGAAAGAAATAGCAAATCACTCTTTGCCAAAAAAACAAACCCAAATGGGGTCATGAAGTGTTGGACACAACTGAAATAACTAAACAACAAATGGAATAATATTGACATCTGCCAACATTTTTAATCAAAATTACTAAGTATACAGAGGTGAACTGGTGCTTTCTTTCACATAGCAAATATAAATGACTTGCAACAAGTACTCTTTCAAGTTCAAGAACTTTGCATTATGATCTGATGCCTCTTTTTTACCCTCATTGTTGAGAAAATTCTTGAAAAGGTGACATATTGTTTACTGAGTTCTCGATTTCCAAGTGAGCCATCACTGATGCTTCTCCCTCAACTCTTTTCAAGCATGTTTAAATGTTCTCTTGCTATGTAACAAAAATTTAATAATGTGTTTGCTGAACTGAATTTTGATGGATTGAATAATCACCACTGATGAGATGATCTGTTAGTAAATCTGTGGCCTTCTTTCCAGATCAGACAATTTACAAGCAAGAGCAATTCAGCCAGTATGAAGGTATGAATATATACAGATGTGAAAAAGAGAGCTTGGAAAAGGCAGTGAGTGTTTTTCTTTGTTATAAAGGAAGGCTCATTGGGCTGGGGCAACTGGGAAAAGAGAATTACATCCAGTAATGACTGTGATACAAAAACAAAGGGGTCCAATAAAACTTTTTCAAAAAGAAAAAAAACATTATTCATAATTTTTAGATGAAAACTTATCTATCATTAAAGCCTTTCCATATGTACTTGTGTATATGTGTGTAGTTATTTGTAATTTGATAGATTCAACTGGATAGAATTTAATAGATTCAAATGAATACTCCATTCCACACTCACTTGCTTCCTTTTAAATGACTACCAATCAAATGACTGCCAATCAAGGAACCCAGGTCGGCTCACTCTTGTTCTAATGGTATCCAACCTGATGGTATCTAATCGTATCCAATTAGCAAATATGTCTGTATCAAATAGAGTTATAAAACATCATTAGATTTTCAAAAATTCTTTTCTATTATCTGATCTGTACATTTATACCAATAAAACAGCCTGCATTTGGAAGAGGGAAGGAAAGGGCTTGGTTACTTAGTTTAAAAACACAAAACCAATACTGATACTAACCTAGATTTCAATGACACCATCAAAAGCTGAGAAAAAAAAGAAGTACAAATTGAAGGGGGGGAAATTACATATTGATCTTCATCAATAGTTGACACCATCATCATTTGGCCTCTAAAAAAAAAAGGATGCTTTAATTTGCTGAGTAGAATATATGTCTTCTGGGAGGAGACTTGGGGATTTAACAAGAATGCTAATGATACGAGAAGCGTTTCCTTCATATGCAAAATTCATGTCTACTCTTTCGATTCAAATGAGATTCTAACTAAGTTTCTGTGGGAAGCCCTGGGATGCAATTTATTCATTCTTGTCAGTATGGGAAGGAGGATTGTGTCCACCACCAACTAGATCACAACCTCTTGTGATTTTCATTGTCTTAAAGACAAAATATTATCCTTTGTACCAGTCGGCTTATTGCAACAAATCCAGAGTTCTTCGGAACAACTGTCATTCTGACTGCTGTGGAAGGTCCTGGATAAAGTACTGGAGTGCCCTTTCAAGGAAATGTAGCCACTGACTGACAGAATGCCATTCATTCGTTACTACCCCCCTTCCCACTTTGGTAAATGTAAAACATTCTTTTGGCACCAGCAGCTTGCAATAAATCATTCAGCCTCATGCCAAAGCTCAAAACTCTGCATTTATTAATTTTAAATAAGGCGGAATGCCCATTATCTGTCATGGGCAATGACAATATTTTTCTGGCCCCATTATTTGTTTTATGCCCATCACAAAGCAGAGGGGAAGCAACCATACTTTTGACATTTTACAGCTTGCTAATCACCACTGTTTTCCTTAGAAAAAAATTATTAAGAAAGCCTCAGAGCATTATGCTAGTCAGGTAGAGAGCTGAGAGAATGAGGAGCCCACAGTGAAGCAGGCTTAGAATTGAGGCCCTTGATATGTAGCAGAGGAGGCTGATGTATAAATCAATAGGCGATGATTAAAATGCTGCCATATGAAGCTCTTGCATAGTTAATATACATTTCATTATGAGGGGGGAAAAAGAATGCTTTGTAGGAAAGGCCAAACAATATTTGTCTTCAGTGAAACACAGGCACAACGTATACAAAGAGGTTTCTAAAATAGATAAATTCCGAGGACCTGAGCTTACTGTGATATCATTTAAACTAACTCTGCAAAGATTGTGTTTCCTCAAATGTTATTATTTTGATTATAAGTTTCCACATAAAAGTCAACCCTATCATAACCAGGGGTTGTAATATTATACATCCTCTAACTGAATTTTTTTCCTTCTCTTTCTTCTAGTCCCGGCATCTAGAAAAGCCAAACTATTCAATTCAGATCATAGTGAAAATATCTACACATACTCTCAAAACTCAGAGACATGTCACTGTACATGTGATTATTTTACTGCCCCTTTGACAGCATTGCTACCCCCAATAAACACACAAAGAAGATGGAATAAATATCCTTGATCTTTGGTCTACTGAACTT
>JAQQSK010011942.1:0-12074 GCA_028658325.1 Potorous gilbertii
ACAAATGGGGAGAAAATTTGGAACCCAAAATTTTGTGAAAATGAATGTAAAAAGTTAAATAAATAAATTTATATTAATAAATCCTTTCAGAGAACTAAAAAAAATAAAAAAACCAGCTCTGGGAGGTAAGTGCTATTACTAGTTCCATTTTGCAGTTGAAGAATCTAAGGCAGCTTTTATGCATGGAAACATAGTTTTAGAGACCTCAGAGACCTGGTTCAGTGTCCTTAAATAAACATGAAGAAACTGAGGTCCCAAGGGTCTATAACATGACTCAGGTCCCACAGTTACTAAGCATTGACTATACTGAGTGAAATTCAGAGTTTTTAAAAGGGGAATAATGGAAATAATGCAGCTACCTGGGGTAGTGGATAGAGAATTAAGCCTGGAGACAGGACAATCTGAGTTCAAATCTTGCTTCAGAAATTTATTAGCTTTGTTACCTTGGCCAAATCACTTAACTTCTATTTGCTTCAGTTTCTCATGTATAAAATGGGGACATGCTAGAGGAGGAAAGCACAACTACTTCACTATCTTTGCCAAGAAATCCCCAATGGACAATTCCATGGGGGTCACATATAGTCAGACATGAATGAGACAACAGTAATGAAAAGATACCTGAAAGAGCAGACTAGAGCAGTAGTGTCAAATTTAAGGAGAAATGAAGGCCACCAAACCATACATAAGGTTTCCTTCAGGTCTTTATAGACTAAAAAAGGACATATTAACATTACCTATGTTTTATTGTATTTAATTCAGTTTGCTCAATATTTCCCAATTACATGTTAATCTGATTTGGTCAACACGTTGGAATGTTGAAGGGTACCTGTGGCCCATGGGCCTTGTACTTGAGACCTCTGAGCTAGCTTAAGAATGTGAAGCCTCTCATATTCTAAAGAGAGGCTTGTCTCTTTTATTCTATAGTCAGTGCTTAGTAACTATGTGACCTTGGTCATGTTAAAGACCTATTGGTGGCCATTTTTCTGCCATTTGATCTTTTCACAGGTTTCCAATACCAAGAATTCTTTTCTCCTCACATCTAACCCTAGGTTTCTCCAAGTCTTATCTCAGTAGCACTTTCTACAGAAAGCCTTTCTTGATCTCCCTACTTGTTGGTGTTTTCTTTTTCCTTAACTTTTATTGTGTTTCCTTATCTGTGTAAAGTTCTATTTCTCAAAAGAATCAAGAATCCTTGAGGTCTAGAACTGCTTTTTCATTTTTATTTCTGTAGAGGGTTTATCAATTCAACATGATCAATTTGATGAAATTTAAGGAATGAGACTATTGGTTGGAAATTGACATTACTTTACAAAGGAATGTGAGGGGTTGATTCTCTAGCAATCCAAATTCATTTCCCTCTTCTAGGGAATCAGATCTGTTAGCTCTTAGTTCCTGGGGTAGAAAGTAGAAGACACTGGAGAGGACAAAAGTTTTGTATTGATGGATTATGGGCTCCTGTGAATCCCAACCATTCTATGGGATTAAATAAGGCAGCCTCAAACATGGTATGCACTTATGAGGGAGCTAGAGACCTTCTACCTATATTTGTACAAACCTAAACACAATCTGTGTGCTGTGTTGTTTGGTTGGTTGTTGTCTTTTGTTCTCAAGAGGACCAAAATGAAATCACCATGATAAGGTCAAGTTTCAATGTTCCCAACTGCAACTGATCGTACCAATATAAACTTGGAATGTTCCACCACAAATTGGGCACAGATGGTCCATGTGAACAATTGGGGTGGTTACTCCAAATCTGTGCATTCTATGTTTCCTTTGTCCTGTTTCAATTCTGCTTTGCTCATACAGTACAGCACCCTTTCTGATGTGGGCATGCTACACTGAGAAGTCCTGCGCCAGTGTCTCCCATATTGCACAATCAAATCCAAAGTTCTTGAGAGAAACCTTGAGAGTCTCCTTGTATCGCTTCTTCTGACCACCACTGATCACTTGCCCTATGTGAGTTCTCCATAAAATTGTCTTTTTGGCAAGTGTACATTTTGCATTCTAACAATGTGGCCAGTCCATTGGAGCTGTGCTCTCTGAAGCATAGTTTGAATGTTTGGCAGTTTATTTTGAGTGAGGGCCTCAGTGTCTGATATCTGATCCTGCCTTGTGATCTTCAGAATCTTCCTAAGACAGTTCAAATGGAAGTGATTCAGTTTCCTGGCATGGTGCTGGTAGACTGTCCATGTTTCACAGGCATACAACAATGAAGTCAGCACAATGGCTCTGTAGATCTTTGGTTTGGTAGTCAGTCTAATACCTCTTCTCTCTCAACCTTTTCTTCAGTGCCTCCCAAACACTGAGCTAGCTCTGGCAATGAGTGCATCAATCTCATTGTCCATGTGTACATCCCTGGAAAGTATACTACTAAGGAAGTGAACTTATTCACAGAGTTCAAAACTTCTCCATTTGTTGTAACTGATGGTTCCACATATGAATGGTGTGGTGGTGGCTGATAGAGCACCTGTGTTTTCTTGGTGTTAATGAGGCCAAAATTAACACAGGCAGCAGAGAATTGATTCATACTTTGTTGCATCTCAGTTTCAGAGGCTGCATTGAGTACACAATCATCTGCAAACAGAAAATTGTGCACCAACACTCCCTCCACTTTGGTCTTGGCTTGTAGCCTTTTCAAATCAAAGAATTTACCATCAGTACAGTAGCTGACCTTGATTCTGTATTCATCTTCAAAGAAAGCACTTGACAACATGGCTGAAAACATTTTGCTAAAAAGCATAGGAGCAAGCACACAGTCCTGTTTTACTCCATTAGTGACTAGGAAGGCAAGAAAGTATTGTCCACTATCCAGAACTTGGGCAAATGTGGCATCATGAAATTGACGTACAATATTGGTGAATTTCTCTGGGCAACCAAATTTCAACATAATTTTTCATAAGCCCTCAGGAATAACAGTGTCAAAGGTCTTGGTCAGATCTACAAATGTTGTGTACAGACCTCTGTTCTGCTCCTGGCATTCCTCCTAGAGTTGTTGGGCAGCAAACACCATATTCACTGTTCTTGGTCTTTCTGAAACCACACTGGCTCTCAAGTAGATAACCATCTTCCAGGTGAAGGATCAGTCTATTAAGGAGGATTGTAGCAAGATTCTTTCCAGCAATGACCAAAAGAAAGACACCACCCCCCAGTTTCCAAGAGATGCCAAATTGCAAAAAAAAAACCAAAATATGATTGGAATATAGAAAAACCCTTAATAATGAAACTAGTCTATATATGCCCTGCCATAAATGTTTGAATTCCCCTTTAGAAAGGGAAAGATATTGAGATTGCTACAGTCAGCTCTTCACATTCCACTGAATTCTACTTTTCACCCCCAAGACCTAATACAGACTTCAAATCTTATAGTCATGCCCAAAATATTTGCACTCTCCTCATAAGAAAAATGAACCTGGGGCTTCCCATCTGACTTGTATCAATTAAACAATGCATAGTATTGCAGAGAGCAAAGTCCAGATTTTGCTTCTGCGTCTCAGAGCTAAATCTCTTGTTGTTAGAGTACCTACTTCACAGGGCTGTTGTGAACATGAAGTGAGATAATAGATGTAAAGTGCTATATAAATGTCAGCTATTTTGGTTTTCTTTTGCATTTTATATTTCACTCAGCATTTTTTAAAACATGAGAAAAAAACACAGATGGAGCTTAGTCTGGTAGTTGAAATAGAATAGTCATTATATGCATTTGATGTGATTTGTAACTTAAATTCTTAATTTGTGTAACTGTAGTATGGGAGTACTGTTGGCTTATGAAATTCTTTGAAACCCTCAAATTAAGTTGACTACCATAAACAAAACTATAAAGTCTTAGTTTGATATTCCAAATTTATTATATGAATCAAATTTCCTTCTGATTTCAAAACCCTAAACAATCACTCCATTTAATTTTCTTTTCTGTGTGCCAAGATAAAGGAGTAAGTAGCTCTCCCATATTCACCTGCTAACAACCATAAAATAGCCCCCCAGAACAAATCTTGGAACAGTTGAGGCAGCCTAAAGACTAGGTGTAATGGTCTTTTAGCCTGAGAGACTTGGAGGATTGGCAAGAAAGGACTCTCTCACTCAAATAAAAGGGGAACACATTCCAGAATGGGAAGCATCCTAGCAAGTCAGTAGCAAGCCCCATCTCAGCAAAGCAGCAGGAGAGCCTGAGGTGCAGGGTAGTGAAGCAGACAAATACCAACTCCAGGAACAATACATCTCCTCTCCACCCCCACTGTTCCTTTGAATAGCCAGGGAAACTGGCAGATTCCAACTCAAAGAACCACTAAGTCCTTCAGCACAGCCCAGGGCCATGTGCTTCAGTGTAGCCCTCAGGAGACACAGAAAAAAAACGCCACTAGACTTCAGCACCACTACTAGGACCCCAACTGAGCATCAGGTAAGCTACCAGACCCCTGCAGCCTCCAGCAGTGCCAGCCACTCCCACTTTACCTTCTCAACACAGTACCAGACACAAGGGTCTCCTATGGGCCTCAGGACAACATCCACACAGCACCAGGTAAATAGCCAGGGCCTGTAGCATTGGCACAAGAGGCCTGAGACAGGGCTCCTTCCATCCTGGGAGCAGAAATCAAATTTAAAGGAAAGGAAAAAGACCAAAAAAGATGAGCAAAAAACAACAAAAAGAATCTGACCCTAGAAAGTTATTATGCTGACAGGGAAGACCAACACACAAACTCAGAAGAGGACAGCAATGTTAAAACAACCCAGAGAAAAGTGGGCAGTGGTCTCAAGCCCTGTACCAGCAAGGATCCCGGCATACACAGAGGGCTGCTGCGCAGGGTCTTAGATCTGCTTCTCTAAAAGGAAAGCAACTTTGGAGGGGTCAGCAATCTACTTTAATCAAGCACATGTATCATTCACTTAGCTCAGGGGAGAAAGTCAGCACCTTGAACTTTAGAGAAAATACAAACAAATTACAAGCAGAAATCACAAACAGGAAGACCAACAGACAGGGCTTCCAACTGTCTGACCACAGACAATACACACATCGTTACCAGAGAGAGAAGCACCAACAAAAATATATATATGTATGTGTGTGTGTATGTGTGTATAGTTGCATATGTGTATATATATATATATACACATACTATAGTGTATATATATGAGTGTGCGTATAAACCTATATATGTATATATGCACACACATGTGCACACAGACACACACACTTTTCAGAGCCAGTGGGCAAAAACCTGTACACAGAAAGAGCAGTATTGTATGATGATTTACAATGAATAACTTTGTCCAAAAGGTCCTTTTCCTTTTGTTTTTTTTTTATCTCTTTGTAATACAGACCTAATAGTGGTATTGCTTAGTCAAAGGGTATGCATGGTTTTACAGCCCTTTGTGTATAATTCCAAACTGCTCTGTAGAAAAGTTGAATCAGTATACAACTGCACCAACAGGACATTAGAGTTTTAATTTTCCAACATCCCCTCCAGCATGTCATTTTCCTTTTAACAATCATTCTAAATAATAATAGTTGATTCATTTTAACATATAAGTCTTCACTAAAATATCACTGTGATGTGCCTAATAATCCTTTTTTATTAATTCAGTCGTTTATTCGGTATCAGATGGGATCATTAAGAGAGTTGTCAGAATTTATGGTATCAGGAGGAGTGAATGATCACATATGGCAGCATTTAAGTAGGGAATATGTATGGCAAGAGCATACATGTAGGGATGTACTCATTGCTCTGACAGGCTGGTAATGTTATCAAGGGCCTACTATGCCCTAATACTATGCAAAACACTAGCCCAGCCTTCTCTTTTCTCCACTCCTTCTTCTCACATACTGTGCCTTGCTATCTATTTCTAGCTTCTGGGCTTCATCTAGTGGAAGTCACCTGGTGGCCATCTCAGCTCCAGTCTTCTAAAGTGTGGTGATTAGAAAGCCTTTATCTGATGAAGGTTAAATGAGAGCTCCTCAATCTTAGTAAGTAGCTAAAAGCCATCATACCCCGATAACAAAAACCAGGCAGAGTGCTCCCAGGCTAAACTTAAGTCCTTTAATTCCTGTGTCTGTGTCTGAGGTAAAGTCTTTTGTTCTGCAAGTGTTTGACTTAGTGTAAGAAATTCCTAAACTCATCTCTAATTTAGCAAGGAAATTAATCTGACTTTGAACAAAAGGTAACTGAAAGAGGCCAGATCGTTCCTTCTATCTAATCACATCACCTGCCCTATAGGCCTTCCAATATTATGAATATCTGCTGGCAGTAAAAACCCTTAGCTTTTTTGCTATATTTTGGCCAACAACAACGACAACAGAATCCTCTCCCTATGTATCGTTTTGGTCTGGCATCCCAGTGCAACCCTGAAAAAATTGAAATTTAAAAATTCATTAATAATATTTGAAATGTGATAGCATTTAATAGCAAAAGGTTCCTAACCTCTCACCTCCCCTTTTAATTTCCAGTCTTTTTCATGAAAAAGTGTGAAGGAGCTCAAGTAAAATTTCTGTGGGTAACATATACAGACAGCTGATATCTTTAGTATCTTATAATTAAAGATTTGATTTTGTTAGTTCATCTGTGGAAATGTGTAAGTATCATTAACTGCTAAACAGAATACTACGATTAGTCTTCCCTGCTTGAATCTATTTTAATAAAACTAAAAGCATCTCATGCAAACAGCAAAACAGGATGTGCAGTCTCCATAGAAACCAGAGCTGATATTATTAAGAAAGAATAAACCACTCTGGACTGGGTTCCCCACAGGGACTCTCATTTGCAACCAGTTTCTTGAGTAAGCTGCTGTGTATGTGAATTCTACCACCCGATGCTAGGTATCATTAGCCATGCCTAACAGAGGCTTCCTCTGCATCTGGTCTCCATTGGGGGAAAAAGAAAGGGAATAATTCTGTGTCTACATAGAATATTTTAGATTTTTTTAATTGAAATGTAAATGTAAAATTCATTACAAACTGATTTCCTAAGAAGGAGTTGTTCCCTGCTCATTTCTATACTAAAAACTAGCAAAGCAGGTATACTTCATTTTACAGGGAAAAAAGATTTCCAGAAAATTGGTTATAAAGCAGTTTTCTGTAAGCTGAACTGTTTCACATTGGCTTTTATTATAAGATAGTAGTTATTCTTTTGTGAGAAAGGAGGAAAGGTACTGAATCTAAATTCATTTCCATCCAATTAGTTCTTATTAGTACAAAAACATAAACAAAATAATTCTTGTCTTCAAGGAGCTTACATTCTGCTCAAGAGAAACAATATGCCCACAGATTAGCAAATAAAAGTTAATGCAAAATAATTTTTGGAGGGCAAAAGGGGAATGGAGTGGGAGGCACTGGGTACAACAGTGATGATGGGAATCAGAAAAGGCATTCTGTAGGAAAATATGTGAGCTGAGCCTTGAAGGGTGATAAATATTCTAAGACATAACAAAAGCTTGCTTTAAGAATGAAGGAAACCTTTTTCAAATTATGTTTTGAAAAAAATAAAGATCATTTTCAGATGAAAAAAATCATAGATTATCACCAACTATAATTATCACACTGTAAAGAAACCATACTGTAGAGGATTTCCCACTCCAGACTTCAGACCCTTCCATGAGTTTAAAGCAGGAATTAAAAGATAACCCGTATTTGTGACCTGGAGCTTTATTTTTCACATATCTTTCTATGTTTATCTTAAACTATATCTTTAGCTGTATCTTTAAAAAAAATAGGATTTATACTTTTTTGTTTGAGACCTGTTATTTCTTTTTGGAGTCTCCCAATTTGGAATCTCCTTTCCCTAATATAGACTAGTAGCTCATCTATATTAAATGAAATTATAAATGTAAAGCATTAGCATATGCCTGGCATGTAATAGGTGCTTAATAAATGCTTATTCCCTTCTCCCTTGCCTTCCTGGTAACTTTAATCCTTAGTTCCCTGGGTACTAAGAATGTAAGTATACCTGGGGTTACATAGCCTGTATATGTCAGAGGCAGGACTGGAAAACAGATCTCTGTGACTGCAAAGTCAGCTTTCTATTCACAAGGCCTCTATGTGTTCTCTAATCCTCCGTTTTTATCCTAAACTAAACATTCCTTTAATTCACTTCAATTCACTATTTATTAAGAAACTATTATGTGACACAAGGACACTCTCAAGGTCTCTCTCAAGAACTTTGAATTTGACTGTGCAACATGGGAGACACTGGCACAGGACTGCTCAGCATGGTGTGCCCACATCAGAAAGGGTGCTGTGTTGTATGAGCAAAGCAGAATTGAAACAGCACAAAATAAATGTAGGATGTTCAAATTTTGAGTATTCATCCCAAAAATTCATGTAAACTATCTACGCCCAGCCTGTGGTAAAGCATTCCGAGCTCATATTGGTCTGATCAGCCATGGTCAGACACACTGAAACTTCACTTTATCATGATGATGTCATTTTGGTCCTCTTCAGAAACAAAGGACAACAACCAACCAAACAACCGTTATGTACCAGACAATATACTAAGACAAGGATAAAAATTTAAAGAAATAAAAGACAGCCCTGTCCTCAAGGACTTTACAATCCAATGGAGGAAGACAATCCACAAAAAAAAAGCCAAAAAGGAGAGGGGAGGGTCCCCCACAAAGGGGTGTGGTATTCTATGGAAAAGAAACCAAGCAGAGCTCATGATAGAAAATGGAGAGTAAAAACAACAAAACAGTAGCTGCAATTGTAATTTTTAGACATCTTTTTTTTAAAAGGGCTATTTTAGTATTTCATTGACTTGTGAGAAGATTCTAATTTTCCCCTTGTTAGGTACTCAGGGGGTTTCACATTTTTTCTACATCATGATGAGGATCTTTTTATGTAATAACAATGACAGCTACCATGTGTCACAACTTGAGGTTTGCCAAGTACTTCACAAGCATTGTCCATTTGGTCACCACAATAACCATCTCAGATGGGTGTGATTGTTCTCCCCATTTCTAAAGCTAAGAAAACTGAGCCTGAGAGAAACTTGCCCAGGGCGACCTTGGTAATAAGTGTATGGGGAAAGATTTTAATTCAGTCCTCTCTATTTCCAAGACCATTATTCTGTCCACTTTGTCATCTACTTGCCTAAAGCATTAAGTTGCATGAGAAGATTTTGTCTGTGTGATTTCCATGTGAATTTTCTCTTAAGTTGTTACTGAAAATGGGGGACCATTACTCTGAGAAACAGAAAAGTACTACCCTTCATATACAAATATAAAACCCTCATCCAGGGCACAAGTTTTGAGTTGTTTTTCTAGTGGTTTAGATGGATTTGGCTGAATCCATCTAATTGACTTTTGGATTGAGAAATAAACTCTTGTAGACATTTGGGCTTTCTCCAGTAAGCCTTCAACATTTAAAATAGCACAACTGGGACTGAACTATAAGATATTCCCCATGACTCTGCATGTTATTAAAGCCAATGACCCAATGGCATGCTACCAACTTCTCAGAGTCACCTAGTCTATATCCGAGAAACTCAACAACACATTTGAAGCCTCTGTTTCTTCTTTCTTTCCCATACCCCAGGTCTAGTTCCAGGACTCAAGTAAATCAATTTTGTGAAAATATTCTTCATAACTACTTCACTGAATACTGAAAGTATTTGTTGCCCAAGCATTGCAAAAGGTCTAGGGTGGCTTTAAGAGACCCTTGGAGTCATCATCTCAGGAGGTCACCTAAGCCTGGTTTGCTTTGGTTTGTTGGCCTCAGACTCCTTTGAGGAAGACTCAACATTCAGAAAAACAGAGAAAATGCAGGAGAGAATCAGTCCTAGTCCTGTTTTTTCTCTAATCAGACTTCTCTGCTCCCTCCAGATGCTCTAAGCCCCAAAATAAACCCTCCTTGGGCTGACCTAGATACACAATCTTCACATGAGGTTTTTAAAATGTAGCTGATAAGATTTGGTGGATCTACAATCGTGGTGTCAACTCAAATAGAAACTGGGGTCGCTAACTGCTACATAAAAACTCATGGTGACAGCTTTAAAATATAATATTATTCATATTCTATTGGGGTTTTTTCATTTTATTAACTATTCCTCAGATACATTTTAATCTAGTTTGGGCTGCACTTGACAAAATTGCTGGGTAATATGCAATGTGTTTGACATCTCTGTTCCACACATTTTTTTCTAATTTTTAATCCCATTATATTAAGCAGTAAATGATTAATGAAAGAAGAAATCTGTGACTATCCTTTCCCTCTAGGAGCTTACAATACAGTTTAGTGACTATCTTCCTGAGTTTTACGTCCTGAAGGAGCTTCCAATATAGTTGAGAAGACTATACCTGCAGACATTAAAAAATTAGTGGACAATTCAAAGTATAATGAAATTAGATACCAAAATGTTTTCATACACAACAAATGGCATAGACAATAAGTGCTAAAAAAAATCCTCTTCCTTAGAAAAATCTTTATAAAAGAGCATTACCTTGGGTTCCAAAAATAGGTGAGATTTGGAATAAGTGAATACATATAGGGAGGGGAAAGAGTAGAAGAAAAAAATGGGGACATTATAAGATGATGAGCAGTGATGAAGCAGTGATGAGTGGGCATAGGATGTCTTTAGAGGAAAATTAAGAGGACTGACTAGGACTCAGGATCCTCTGCTGTGTCATAAGAGATAAGGTTGGGGAGCAGCCAAGATGGCAGAGTAGAAAGACACACTTATGCTAGCTCTGAAACCACAGCCTATAAAATATCTATAAAGAAGAACTCCTAACAAATTCTGGAGTGGTGGAAGCCACAGAACAACAGAGTGGAGGAGATTTCTTTTCCAGAAAGACCTTAAAAACCCTCACCAAAGGTCCGTAGTGCACGGGACCAGAGCAGAACCTAGCCCTACCTTGGCCACGCAGCCCCAGGAGGAGCAGATCTGTGCAGTCTTCAGGGACGGAATCTCCTGTGGCTGTGGGGGTCCCTCCACCCACAGGTGCTGCAGGTCAGTGAGAGAGACTTCTGGGCTGGCCAAGAGGGGAGTGGGGTGTCTCCATAACTCAAGCCCCCTCAGGAGACAGCAGCAGAGGCAGTGGGCAGCCAGGAGCTCTTGGAGCAGTCAGGAGCTCCCAGAGCAGGCAAGAGCTTGGCAGGAGCTCCATTAAGGAAGGTCTCTGCATAAACCCCGTGAGGGAACTGAGCCTGGGAGGCAACCCTGCCCCCACCTGAGAACCTGATTTAATCTTACCCTGAATAGCAGCCCTGCCCCACTGCTGAAAGCCCTGAGGTTGGGGAGCAGCATTTGAATCTCAGACCCCAAGCATTAGCTGGGTGGATCTAGGCCAGGGGTGGAGAGGACTCTCAGAAGTCAAGTAACTGGCTGGGAAAACGCCCAGAAAAGGGAAAAAAAAATAAGACCGTAGAAGGTTACTTTCTTGATGAGCAGATGATTCCCTCTTCCTTTCTGATGAGGAAGAACAATGCTTATCATCGGAAAGACATGGGAGTCAAGGCCTCTGTATCCCAAACATCTGAAATAGATATCCAATGGGTTCAGGCCTCGGAAGAGCTCAAAAAGGATTTTGAAAATCAAATTAGACAGATGGAGGAAAAACTGGGAAGAGAAATGAGAGAGATGCAAAAAAAGCATGAAAAAATGGGTCAATACCTTGATAAAGGAGACCCAAAAAAATGCTGAAAACAATAACACCTTGAAAAATAGGCTAACTCAACTGGCAAAAGAGGTTCAAAATACCAATGAGGAGAAGAATGCTTTATTTTTTTTTAAAATAAATTTATTTAATGTTTTACATTCATTTTCACAAGATTTTGGGTTCCAAAATTTCTCCCCATTTGTTCCCTCCCCCCTCCCCGATACACTGGACATTCTAATTACCCATATCACCAATCTGCCCTCTCTTCTATGATCTCTCCCTTCCCTTACCCCACTTTCTCTTTTGTCCTGTAGGGCCAGATAACTTTCTATTCCCCATTACCTGTATTTCTTATTTCCTAGTAGCAAGAACAATACTCAACAGTTGGTCCTAAAACTTTAAGTTCCAGTTTCTCCCCATCCCTCCCTTCCCATCCATTCCCTTTGGGAAGGCAGGCAATTCAATATAGGCCATATCTGGGTAGTTTTGCAAAT
>JAQQSK010011943.1:0-12074 GCA_028658325.1 Potorous gilbertii
TGAATTGCCTGCCTTTCCAAAGGGAATGGGTGGAGAGGGAGGGATGGGGAAAAACTGGAACTTAAAGTTTTAGGATCAACTGTTGAGTATTGTTCTTGCTACTAGGAAATAAGAAATACCGGTAATGGGGAATAGAAAGTTATCTAGCCCTACAGGACAAAAGAGAAGATGGGGTAAGGGAAGGGAGGGATGATGGAAGAGAGGGCAGATTGGTGATATGGGTAATTAGAATGTCCAGTGTATTGGCGAGGGGGGAGGGGACAAATGGGGAGAAAATTTTGGAACCCAAAATCTTGTGAGAATGAATGTAAAAAGTTAAATAAATTTATTTAAAAAAAAAAAGAAAGTAAAAAGTAGAAAGCAGAGAACAAAAGAAAACCTACCAGGAAGCAAAGAAAAGCTGCACGTCTCTGAAAACAATGTGTAGTATTTATTATATGGGTTTTCTTGAAATGGAAATTTAATGTCTCATGTTGAATCCTCACGTTCTAGTGTATATCTGGTAATATTTTTGTTTTCTTATTTTGTAGTTAAGTTTAAAATAAATCTAAAAACTTAAAAAAAAAATAGTGCCTGAAGTATTTTCATCAGAGGGATGTTGTGAGTCTCAAATGAAGTAAAGAATTTTTCAAACTTTAAACTGATTTTCCAAAAAGTGAAAAGGCAACAGTCCTTAAGATTTTTCCAAACACTAATCTACCAAATGATATTTTTGAACATCATTATAAGGCCCTGTGTTTGATGTCATGCAGGATAAAAGAGGAATGTCACAATCTTTGCTCTCAGGTATCATGGGGTTGTAAACGTGATGGGGATACAGGGCTTGTGTGTCTGAGTATGTATACAATTTGTATTTTAAATATATGTATGTTTGTATGTATATATATTAATAATACAATGTAGCTCATGGTAAATATTAAGCAGGTGCTACAGATGATGAATGTCAAAGGCATTTAGAGTAGATAAAAGTGGACTGCAGTGGTGAATAAAGGTTTTATGGAGCAGGCAAAATTGATCTGGGTCTTAAAATAACTGAATGAGAATACATAGGAAAGGAGGAGAATAGGTTAGGAGAGAACTTCAGGCATTGGAGAAGCTGGTGAGTACAAGGTGGTAGATACAGAAATTAGAAAGTTACGTGTAGATGAACCTGAGGAGATGAGTTTGGATGTGACACTGAGTCTTTGTAGGGATACTGACAGCGGCAGCTAGTACCAACATCCTCTTATTTCAGGTTCAATGTTGTGATGAAAAGAGGAATGGGTGGGGAGGGAGGGATGGGGAGGGAGGGATGGGGAAAAACTGGAACGTAAAGTTTTAGGATCAACTGTTGAGTATTTTTCTTGCTACTAGGAAATAAGAAATACCGGTAATGGGGAATAGAAAGTTATCTAGCCCTACAGGACAAAAGAGAAGATGGGGTAAGGGAAGGGAGGGATGATAGAAGAGAGGGCAGATTGGTGATATGGGTAATTAGAATGTCCAGTGTATTGGGGAGGGGGGAGGGGAAAAGAGGTACTTGCAAATCACTGAACATTTAACGTTTACTTTGCCTAACGCAATAGGATATGCAACAAGGATACAGTAGCATTTAGTTCCACTGGAGGCAATCTTCCTTGATATATGGAAACATATTTGATCAGCACTGTAAGGTAAGGTTATTGGAGCAGACTCCAGAAATCCACCAATTCTAAGGAAACTAGTTCTATCTGATATTTTATGCTTTTAGAGGACCAGGAAGACCTTTCAGAGAAGCCAGGACCAATCAGGTCCCACGGACAGCTTAATCCTTGACTTACCCATGTTGCCTAAGAGTTAAGGGAATGAGAGTTAGGAAGGAGATGCTGAGGCTGATGATATAGACCAATAGGTTCCTTGGGGTGTAGCTTTGTCTTCTTTTAGGTAAAGCTTCCCTAAATTGTGAGTGAGAGGAAGCTGCAGCAGGGAACCACTGTTTCAATCTCAGATGTATTAGCCCATGCTAGATATGTAGAACTAGGCAAAACTGTGGCCTTTGAATGCTAAAATATTGTTGTCTATATGATGTTATATATTCATGGTACAAGACAGTTACTAGACTGTGCTGTCAAAATTATTTCCATTCAATTCAGTTTAGCATATTTGCTAAGCACCTGCTTTGTGTACTTTTCATGGTGCCTGGCACACAGTAGGTACTTAAAACTGATTATGTGCAAGATGCTCAGTAGGTGCAAGACATTATGCTAAACACAATCTAATGGGGGAGACAAGACACAAAAAGATGGGAGAGATTACCCTACTTGGGGGCCTGACCAAAGTGTTACAACTGAATGGGAAATGATCAGGAGAATTCTCTGTATGCTCTCCTTAAATTCTAGATGGTCAGTGAAGAGCTCTCAAATGCCAACCCTCCATTCTCTCTGCATAAGGAGAGGGGCCTTAGGTACAGGGACTGCTGAGGAAGACTGAGTTTCAGAGTTCATATACAAAATGGTGAATTTTTGGAGATCATGGAGATGATGAAGTCGAAGAAAGTGGTTGGATGGAAAATGATTGTAGTATATACAGGTCTGGTTTTGGTGTTAGGAAAACCTGGGTTCAAGTCCCATCTCAGAAATATACTATGACCAGGGTTGAAACTTTAAAAATTTGCATATTTGTGTACATGTAGTTTCTTTCCAGTAGAAGGTAAGTTCCTTGAGCACTAGGCTATTAAATGTTTGCTCGTCTGTAGCTTCAGAGCTCAGCACAGGGCACTGCACAGAGTAAGTGTTTACAAAGTATTTGATGAATAAATGAGGGAATGAATTTAACCTTTCAGTGCCCCAAGCAACTCTCTAACACATAAGCTGCAGTCAAATGATGTATCTGCTTTAGTGGAGTTTGTATAGAGTTCCATATACGTTATGGAATTTGTCTAGCCTACTTATGTTTGTGGGCTAGACAAACACACACATGCATACACACACACATGCACTAGGTTGATTGCAGTGTATTAACTTTTGTGGCCATAGAAACTCTCAAAAATATCAGTGAAGCTATAGAGGGATCGCAGTTTATATGAGTAGAAGGTGTAGCCACATTTACAAAAAATTATATATCTTTGATGTATTGAACAGCATTCCACTTTGGTGGGCCTGTGATTTTGTCATTGTGCATGCTCATTCCTTTCACAGGTTGCAGAACACAACCCTTAGTTTCAAAGATCAATAGTAATGTTATTTGTAATATGAATGCCACCTCTCATTTGTCAGGGATTTTGGTGCCCTGAGGTGTTTTCCATCTATTAGCTCATTTTACCTTCTAATAGCCCTGTGAGTTACATAAATCATGAATCATTGTCCCCATGTAATGTGGGAACAAAACTAAGTTTAGTAGTCTGGCAGAGCAGGCACTGTAGGGCAAGTTTCCTCAGCATGGACTCTTTACTCTGTATCAGAAGGTCTCCCATTAAGCCCAGAAGAGCACTTCCTCTCCACTTCCCCGCCTCCCAAGCCACAAGAAACAATCACTAATTCTAGTACATCCCATTGAAACTCCTACATCTCCAATGTCTAATCTCTAAAGTTTACCCAGTTCATTTATGTTCAACTTTAAATTAGCCACCCAGTGTGCAAATGAGGGGATTAGTTTACATTTATACACAAATTAACAGACTTCATCTCCAAACACAAATTACAGGCTGTGTGGTGGCAGTCTACATTATTTTCTTAATGGTTTTTCTTCTCCTTTTAGCTTTCCATGGACAACAATGCGTTGTCATGAAAATATAGAGAAGCTTTGACAATTAAATAAGAGGGAATACCAGTCAGAGACAAACACAGATTTATCTAGTAATCCTTGGTGTTAATCCTTGCTGCTTCTAGGCAGAAACAAATTTAAAAAAAAGTAATCCCTGACAAATTGACCTGAGTCAGTGCTCAGGGTTGTCTTCAAAAGCAAATTGGAGATCTGTGTTATAAAAACAAGAGGGAATCATGGGGGAAAGGATATACAGGCCTGAAGACATTTGGTTGAAAAGATAGATGGCTCATTCATATGTTAGATAATAAGTGTCTCTGTCAGAGAAATAATGTAGCCCAGGAGTTTTAGCATTAAATAATGAGTTAGCAGAACTAGTTTGGACTGCCATTCTGCCATCACACTGATATGTGACCATAGATAATTAATAGGTCTAAGCATCATAAGCCATGAAATATTTGAGCAAGAAGGGATGATTAAGATGCAACATCAGTCAGCTAAATGATGCCATGCACAAAGTGCTGGATTTGAAAACTGGAAGACCCAAGTTAAAATCTTGCCTCAGACACATTAATTATATGACCCCAGAAACTCATATACCCTTTGTCTAAGTTTCGTTAGCTGTAAAATGGAGAAGATACTAGCACCTACCTCCCAGGTAGGTTGCTGGGAGGATAAAATGAGACAATAATTCTAATATTTATAAAAATTCATTACATACTTTAAAGTGCTATAAAATGGTAGCATTTATTACAATATATATTATATGTACCTAAATGTTAGATTAATATAATTATATATTCAATATGATTTTAACTCTTTATCGTAATGTATATGTTAAATACGTATATAATTATATTATATTAATATATAACTATATATTATATACAGAATATGATTAGCTTTCATTCAACAGACATTTATTAAGTGGATAGAGTGCTGGACCTGGAGTCAGGAAGACTCATCTTCAGAACTTTAAATCTAGTCCCAGACTCTTACTTGCTGTGAGACCCTAGGTAAGTCACTTAACCCTGTTTGCCTAACTTTCCTCATCTGTAGCTTGAACTGGAGAAGGGTATGGCAAACCACTCCAATGTTTTGGCTAAGAAAATCTCAGATTGGATCACAAAGAGTCAGACGCTGGGGAGAGGAAGATGGGGGAAAAAAGAGCAAATTAAAAATGCATAGTAGAGAACAAAAGAAAACTTACAAGGAAACAAAGAAAAGACGGACAGCATGGAACACAATGTATGGTATTTATCATATAGGCTTTCTTGAAATGGAAGTTTTCTGCAGGATATTTTGAATCTTCTCTCATGTTCTGCTATGTGCATGGTGATGCTCTTTTTCTTTTCTTATTTTGTATTTGTTTTAATATTTTTTTTATATTTCTTTGTTATTATCTATTTAAGTTTAAAATGAATTAAAAGAAAACAATAGAGTCAAACATGACTTGAAAATGCCTGAACACCACCACCAATTTACAAGGCATTGTAAAGAGCATATAGAATCTGGGTTCTTAACTTTCATTTGTTTGACCCCTCTTTCAATCTGATGAAACCCCTGGATGCCATCTCAGAAAAACAAATTCATCCCCAACACTTAACATAGTATTTGACATATATTAGGTGATTAATAACATTTATTGCTTAATTGATTTATTAATAATGTTTTAAATATGCAAAATAAAATAATTGGTGTTACAAAGTGTTACAGCTATATTGAAATATAGTTATCAAAATATTTTTGGAGGTGATACAGAAATATGTGTTTATGTGTATGCTTATTTATGCATTAAATTGTGAAAAAATACATTTAAAATTAAGGCAAATTAAAGCTCAATTTTTATTTTTTTAATTACATATGAAGGGGGTTGTTGTTCATGTTCATAACTGAAAGAAAACCAAATTTCAGTTTGAGGTTAGTGAAAATAAAACTACTCTTTTCCTCATCCAAGTTACCCTGTGCCTTAAACCCTATTTTAGGTTAAGAAGCTCTGATCTAGAAGCATAGTGTCATAAATTTAGAACAGAACATAATCTCAAACCTTGAATACTAGAAGGAGAGAGCTTGAGCCTGAGCCACAAAATCCCTAATTAGGGATCTTTTCATGACACCTTGTGATCTACCTTCCCCATTGTAATTGAATACATTAAGAGGCAGCGAATGTAGCCCTAATGCAAACAGGTTTAGATCTAACTTATTTGGGCACTACAGGACCTGGCACAGTTTGCGGAGCACAGAATAGGGGCTTGTTAAGTATTTGCTGATTTACTCATTCATTAAAGAAATTCATTTCTGTTCTGTCAGAAATTTGAAAAGCATGATGGATGAACACACAAACACTTGCACATCATATCCATAATAGGAGTGTTTAGGCATGCATTACAAGTTTCTATAGTCATAAGGAAGCTACTAATAAATTAGTTGAGGCAAGGACATTTTGCAAACTCTCATTCTTGAAATGAATACAAAAAAGGAAAATGAGAGAATAAGAGAAGAACTTGTGCTTGGTTGCTTTGTAAAAGATATATTCTTTAAATTTCTTTAGGCAAAACTCTTGTAAATTTCAATATTTATGCATTAATTCAGATTGTATTTTCTCCCAGGTAGTCAAAATATATGAATTTTTCAAGCTAGATTTCGGATCTGAATTGCCAAATAAAAACTCATTGATCTTAAACTCTTTTGGGGCCTTCATCATAAAAAATGTTGGTCCTTTAAATTCTGAAGGTCATACCAACTACAGAGTCTAGCTTCAGGTTTTGAACATTCTTCAGTTTCTTCAAGCTGAACTTTGTTGGTTACTGTTCCAGACTTTGCCCAACTCAGAACTCTCCAGGGTTCTGAACCACTATCCTACCCAGGTTTCCCTGTTCTCCTACTTTCTCCACATTATACCTTCTCCACAGCTGTACTCTGGCACTCTGGCTTCTAAGTGAGATGGCTTGTATTTTTACTGTGTTTATACTATGTTATTCCTATCCATTGATCACATAGATTGCCTTCTCATTGGTGGTGAATGCAGTCCTGTCATTATGCTCTAAAACAGGACAAGTTCATTATTTGAAATAAGTTCCAACCCTCTGCACCTCACAGTAGGATATTTTCTACCCACAGAGTGATTAAAGTATCTGAGCTAGTGGTTTCTGAAGAGCTGATGACTTTATGGTTTTATTTCTGTTCCCTAAAAAAAGTACAACTGGGATTTTCAAAAATTGTCAAAGGCTCAGAGATAAAGATCAGATAATCGGTTAAAAACAATAGCACTCAGTCAAGTTACATTACCCAGCAATCTTCATCCCTCCAGATATAAAAACTCACCTATCATCTGGAGAATATTCAAATTTGTTTAAGGATTGAATATGGAAGGTTTCAGCTAAACCATAGACCTAAAGTTTTTTCAATTCCACACTCATTATTCCAAAAATAATTCACTTCAAGACAATTCTCCTAAAACAATTACTTACAGCTTCAGGCACTACTGCATAAACTTCTGAACCTGCATAGTCATGAGGCATGTAAAGAGATACCTTGAGAATTTTATGAGGACATTCTAGGACAACATCGATAGTTGCTTTAGCTGTTGTTCTTACTCAATATATGGTAATGCTGTTATAATTTGTCCACAGGGATAAGTGAAAGCACACACTTCTTTGTAGAGGTCATTTGTAGAAGGCAAACAGGTCAGTGGCAGAAATAATGTATTGAGTGAGTGAAAGATATTCTGATTTCCAATGCAGAGCATGAGATGCAAGAGAAACAAATGCTCTAGGGTGAATAAAATCACCTAGGTAATGTTGCTCACAGAAAGTGTAATTACAACTTTGTGATAAACTCTTGTGATCTACCCAAGTATATCCTATCTTCCCCTCAAGCTAAGGCTGTTCACGTTGCTGAGGCACAGCTCCCCGGAGTGTCCCGTATGAAATGAAGACTGTCAAGAGTTCATGCTGAGTAGAAGAATAGAAAAAAATTCAATTTTTAAAAGTATTTACTCATTTCTTGTAAGGTGGAAAAGGGAGAAGGGTTAGAAAATCACAAATTTTTGAGCTGGATGGGACTTAGTCCAACTCCTCTCTTTACAGATGAGGGAACTGAGGGAGAGAGATTAATTGCCTTGCTTGAGATTACACATATAGTAAGTACTAGTCAAGTCTGGAGTTATTCTTAGGCAATTCAGAGCTTGAAAATGATTATTCTACTTCAAAATATGGGGATGCTACAAATACTAGGATTTGGGTGGCATCTTTTAGATTGCTCTGCGGATGTCTGATGAACTGTATATAACTTATAACTTGGAAGAAAAAGGAGCCAAAGATATTCTGCTGTACACAATTTAGGCAAACAAATGACAGCAGTTTATGTTTTCCAGTTGAAGAAGGTGAGGTTTTGGAACTCAAGTGGTCACACATTGTTAGTTAATCAAATGATTAATCACCAAGTATTTAAGCTCCTATTATGAATCAGGTACCATGCTAAATTGGTTAATTATAACTTGGTTGATAACTTGGAGATATCAACAACCTCAACTCCCAGAATTGAATTTCCAATAACAACTCCCCAAAGATGCTTCTTCCATTCTGCTAATACATCTAGAGAATGACAACATCATTATTTCCATGATGTTGTCAAAAGAACACTGACTTTCAAGTCAGAAAATCTCAGTTCTGACCTGAAATATGTTACTTATGACCTATGTACTGTTTAGCAAGTCACTGAACCACTCTGGACCATAGTTTCCTAATCTAAAAAGGAGAGAATGAAACTAAATGCCCTCTGAAATCTGTTCTAGCTCCTAGGACTCCTTGATTTATAAGTGCTAGGGTTCTCTTCCTCACATTATTAAATAGGGACATTATCTAATTTTCTGTCCTTTTTTCATATGAGTTTCAAGAGAGCGGGACTTTATTTTCTTTAAGTGTTGTTTCTCTGGTGCCTCAAATGGAGACTTGAACAGACTAGGTACATAATAAATGCTTCTAAGATTGAAAGCTTCTTTGTACTTTTTTCTTCCCTTTTTTCTTCCAAACAGCACAACTTGTTACTGTCAGCCATCACTATGACAATCATGTATTCCCAAAAAATACAATGCAATGAAAATACGGATTGGTCATACAAACTGTCCTAATTTGCCCCTCAACACTATATGCATTTAATATATAAAACTTCCATGATATTAATAAAAATGACATGGAGAGTGGTATTGTGTATTCTGCTTGTTGGTTTTTGTTAGTCATTGATTTCCTCTACAGAAAGCATCATTTGGCAGCATCCATTTTTACTTCAAAAGAAATGGTGAGATGATGTGGAAATTCAATCTTAAAAAGCCACTTTTAAGTACTTACTATGTGCCAAACACTCTGCTAAATAGAAACAAATTAACTCCTGCTTTCAAGGGGTTTCTATTTTATTGTATTTTTTTTTACTGAATTTTCTCCACTGCTGGTGGAGCTCACTGTAAATAGATGTGATTAATATGTGATATAGTCTCAAACTTTAGATCTTGATATGTGCTATTTCATATTATGTGTTACTTTATAATTTGTGTCATAAAAAATTTTTAAAAATGGACTTTAATATAATTCCCTCAAATCAACAAAACCCCTAACTTTTAGTATCCGAAGGAATACAGGTCATTAGTAGCAATAGATATAAGTACACACTATTTTGATTAAAAGTAGTAGTAATTCCTCTATTAAAGTTTTACTTTGATATCTCATGTGGTTTTAATTCTGGTCCTTGAAGATTATTCCAGAATGCCACAACTGGAAAAAAAATTATCAGTATGGACTTGCTGACAGGCTATATATGGCTGTCATTCTAGTTCCAGCCTACTAAATTGTGGATAGTCTAATCACCAGGTTGACCATCAAATTATGAGTTGCTTTGTCTGTTTCACAAAAACTTGCAAGTATCGCTTAAGGTGTGCAGGGATTGCTATCCATATCAGTGGGAGATGAAACATTGACAAAATTACAGTCCATGTGGATGTAGCAGAACCAACAAAAGAATAATTCAAGTTTACAATGCAATGGTTCCACAGATTTTTCTTCAGAAAAACTCAGTGAGGTAGAAGGGATTAATATCATTATATTCATTTTATATATGAAGAAACAGATGCTCCAAAGTGATAAGTGACTTCCTGAAAGCACACAGCTAATATCTTTGGCAGAAAGAGACTACAACCAATTCTCTACTTTTCCCACTTGTTACTCATTTTATTATCTCATGCTTCTGCAGGTCAATAAATAAATCTGTAAGTTGTTAAAGGATAGGTAATCCCCCCGCATCTCCCGAAAAAGAACAAGAACACTGAAATAATCCTGTTATATGAAAAACTGTCAATTTGGTAAACGTTTTTGATTAGATGGATGGAATTTACATTTACATACTTTTAGAAAAATTGACTAAAAATCTTTAGGTGTTCAAAAGCAAGAAAATCAAATAAATAATACAAAAAACCCAATAAAAATGAAGAAACTAAAACATTTCATATTCCAAATGTTTTGAAAATGCTTAATAGGGTAAGGCAAGTGGATCATTAAATAAAATGGCATTAGATGAATTGCCCACTTCCTCTTTTTACTATATGATACTAAATATTGGGATGAAAATTGAAAAATAAATCTACATATTTACTCTATAAAGTATTTGATAACATAATTCATTGCAACGTCTCTCCTAAATCTCAGTTTCATGTTATTGCTATAAATTTCATTCTAGATAACCCATTGATATCTTGACTTCAATATATCCTTCCTTCATTCTTTCTTATCCACCAGTCACACATTTACCAACTTTTTCTGGCTCTTACTGAAACACACCAAACTCTTTTAATAATGAAATACACTAGACTGTAAGCTACAGAAAATAGGAGCCATATTTTATTTAAACTCTGTAATTTCCTCGGTATCTAGCATGGTGCTTTATAAGTAATAGGCACTTAATAAATATTTGTTACATCAAACCAAAATTAATTAGATGGTACCACCATGCCCATAATCAATACTTTAGTAGATATGGATAATTCTTCCAAGTTTGCCTATCATAATTCATACCCTCCTTCTCATCCTGTTTAGCTCTTGTCCATGTCTTTACATCAGTTCTCCACAGAGAATCCCCACAAGGTTTCTTGCCATTATATAGGTGACAGCACAGGACAAGAGCTTCACATGTAATTATTTGCTCTCTCTGGATGATCAACTCACCTCCCTTTCCAGTCATTCATCTCTTTGATGAAATCTTTAATATCATTGCTTTGTGCCTATCTATTAGTCTGTAATCTAATATGATTCACTGTTTATAGAGATGAAAAATTAACCAACACAATGACTAAGTATGAGAATATCAACAGGGAAGAAACAAAGATAAAGGACTGGTAAAAGGGAAATGACATATTGTTAATATTTGTACCCACTCTATTTCTCTCCATTAATCTTTGGGTGACCATAATTTTGGATGCCTCAGAGGTCATGATCCTCTGTGTAGCACAACAGGAAGCATATTAGAGTTACCAAAAAATCAGTTGTTTTCTCTCTTCCTTCAGGGAAAAGTTTACACATATTTAAACTTCTTATACCTGTGAAGAGCTATTTTCCCTATAGTTTCTCTATTCTATCCACTTCAATACATCCCTCTTTCCTCCTTCTTTATTCACTAACCACTTATTCACCAACTTCTCTTGGAGGTCCTATTAATAGTGAAACACATCAGACTTTTTTTAGTAGTGAAATATGCAAGATGACAAGCTACATGAGGGCAGGAACTTTATATAATCTTTGCAAATTGTAAATGCAATCCAGTTTTTCAAATGAAATTCAATCTTCTTTCTTCATCCTAGTCAATTCAGAGCCAGTTTATTATTTCTTAACAGTGTCTGGGCGGGGTGGAGCCAAGACGGCGGAGTAGAAAGACTCACATATGCTAGCTCCAAACCCACAGCCCATGGATTTCCTCTAAAAAGAACTCCCAACAAATTCTGGAACAGTGGAAGCCATGCAGCAACACAGTTAAGGAGATTTCCATTCCAGAGAGCCCTGAAAAATCGATCCCAAAGGTCTATCGTGCACCAGACAGGAGCGGAGCCCTGCCCTGCCCTGGCTGTGCGGCACTGAGAGGAGCAGATCTGAGCAGGCTTCAGAGACTGAATCTCCAGCAGCTGCGAAGGTCCCTCCACCCACAGACTCACAGGTCAGTGAGAGAGACGTCTGGACAGGCTGAGAGGGGAGCGGGGTGTCTCCATAACTCGGGCCCCCTTGGGAGGCAGCAGCAGAGGCAGCGGGCAACCAGAGGCTATCTTACAATACAGGAAAGTGGGGGAGGAGATAAGCAGGGTGGGGGGGATGATGGAA
>JAQQSK010011944.1:0-12072 GCA_028658325.1 Potorous gilbertii
TATGTTAAACTTTCAGCATTGTCATCTCCCTGCTAAATAATTTACAGTGACTAACCAATGACGATAATCTTTCTATCCATTAAGCCCTCACCAAAGTACTGTTAAATCTTTCAATTCTCCAACATTCACACTGCTGTCATGTTAATATTCCTTGTGCACTCATCAGAGCATGTCACTGCACAATACCATTTAATGGTTCCCCATTACCTGAGTAAATCTTTAGCCCAGTGCTCAAGCCCATCCATAAGCTGACAATACGCTAGATGTATAGGTTTTGTTTCCTGTTGTTCTCTTTCCTACATATTTCTATATTCTGTTTACTCGGTGTTCCCTCAGCATTTTGCTATTAAATTTGTCCTATGTCATTGAATTTTAAAAATACTTACCATAATTACATTGATTTACATTGATTAAATTCCATATTCTGAGTTCCAGGTATATACCCGACTGATCATGTGATTTGGACAAGTCACTTAATCCTCAACCTAAGTTTACTCGTATGAGGATAGAAATGCCTCATTAAAAGAATCAAGTGAAACAAAGCAGGTGAAAGTACTTTGTGAACAGTACAGTGCAATATGACTAAGGTACTATGTTATTGTTGCTATCCATCAATAGCACCTAGCACAATACTCTATACATGGTAGGTGCTAAAATGATGTAATTGATCGATTTCTCCCTCAGCTCCCCAATCCACTCTCCATTCCCCATTCCACCCCATTATCTTTACCAGAAACTAAAGAGGATGCCCCAAATGGCCATCTACCTATCTTTCTCCCACTACACACACAGCAGAAACTCGTAAGGTATCCCAACGACTTTGTAACTTATGATGGGATCTTTGGTATTATTGAGATGTATGACAGATCTGAAGATTTAAGGGGACAGTCAAGAAAGTACATTAAAATATACCTTTATGGTTATTTAGAAAGCATTATTTCTCTACCTCATGTGGAACATGATTTAGAACTAGAAAGAACCAGATCAAGATCCACACAGGTTAAACAACTTGCTAAGGTTACACAGGGAAGCAAGTAAAAAGCTGAGAATGGAACACAATGCCTTTCATTTCATGTTTCAGGATTACAGTCTTGACATCCTCAAGGCAAAGATACACAGAAAGAGATTCTAGGACACCCTGATTCTAATTCTGCCTAGCAAAGGGAAAACTAAAGTGGTTAGAATCCCAATTTATTTCCTGCTGTTTATTTAACATGTCCTTAAAACATTAGTTGTGCTATCTCTGCACATCAGGCCATAAAAATCCCCATAATGTCAAGCTCCTAGCTTCTTCTCCAACACTGGGAAAATGCCAGAAGTAAAAGTTAACTCAAATATTCCACTGTCCTCTGGCAGAAGTCAGTGCTGGCTATGAACTCACCATTAGGGCTATTCCAAAGGCAGAAGCTTTCTCACAAGAAATCATCTCTCTGAAACCCTATATGAAAGGAGTGTTTTCTATTCTCCTTGGACAACACTATAGTGTTCTTACTTAAAAACTATATGATTCCTAAAGTATTTCTATGTCTGACTCCAAACTGAAAGGAAATGTTGGCTTGTCAAGCTTCAATTCAATAAACGTTTACTAAATACTTTCTGTGTGCCAGGCACTGTGCTAGAATCTGGGTGTACAAACAAAAAGGATGGACAGGTCTACCCTCAAGAAACTTCCAGTCTAACAGAAAACAACACACAAAAGGAAGCTTGGGGGTCAGGGGAGTAGGGAGCATCTTGCTCTATGGAGTTAAAACCAAGCAGAGTTATAGATGGAAAGTGGTCTATGGGCCTTACAGATATTAGATACCAAAAGTTCAAAAGCCCTTGGAAGGCTACACATGAGAAGTTCTACAGTCCTCAGCAAAGTGCAATAGACCCAGAGAAGAAGTGATATAAGCGGAAATTCAGACAAAATCAGCAAACTGATTTCATAGTTAGAGGCTTTTGCTAACTGGGTGTATGGAACAAAGGAGTTTGGCAGTTGTAGAAAAGACAAAAAATGTCTGTAACAAAGGCCATCTCATGGAGGGCAGGCTCAGGACTATCCTTCCTGATGGCAGTCAACCACATGGGAGCTTTGGGGTTGGACATGGGATGAATCACTACTTAAAGGATTTAGCATTTTAACAAATTTTGGAGTCATCCCTGTTATTCCCCAAAAGCTGGGGGATAAGGAGATTGGAAAGGGGGGACAGTTTCCAGTTGTAATTCCTTGCTCTGATGCTCCTCCAGGTAGCATTATTTAACTCTATCTTCCAGAAAAAAGGTCTCTAAACTAAGATACATGCACCCAGGCTAGAAAATGACTCACCTTATGAGTTTGAGTGATCAAGATATTCTAGTTCCCATTAGGTTGGAGCAAAATGATAACAGTGGAAGACTCCCCAACAAGTACTCTAGCCCACAGAGAAGGTGGCTACTGATTGGCTCAAGCCAGGTCATTTTACCGATAGACATATACTGGGAATTTTTTAGACAGGGCAGAGATAGAGTAAAATATAAAATATCTAATTAGAAGTCCTACAAAGAGATTTATATTCTGATGTTTTAAGTATTATCCTCCCAGAAAATTAAAAGTCATTTAAAGCTAAGTTACTGAATCGTATTATAAGTTTTTCTGTTAATATATTTGGTCATTCTTTTATGCTTAACATTTATTTTGTGTGTGGGTATGAATGACCTGTTCCATACCCAATTCGCATTCAATACCTTTTTACTTAAAACTTTTTAAGGAATTGTGACATAAGCTATAATAAATTTGTCCCCTGGGTGCTATGGTAAGAGTCTAATAAGGTCAAGAGAAGGAGAACAAAGAGCCTAACTTCCCTCTAAATCAGAGTCTAGATTCTGGAGGACTAACTCAGTCTAAGAAACATACCTGGTTATGGAACAGGGAGTTGATACAGTACTCCAGCTCCTTTGGGCACAGAAATGATTTTTAATATTAGAAGTTGATGAAAAAGAAATTGCCAACTAATCGAGAGCTATTATTAGCTATTAGAGAGCTATATTAGCTATTATTGGACAGTTATATGGCACAGGGGAAAGAGTGACAGCACTTGAGGCAGAAAGACTCATCTTCCTGAGTTCAAATCTGGCCTCAGACACTTTTACCCATGTGACCCTGAGCAAGTCACTTAACCTGGTTTGCCTCAATTTCTCAATCTGTAAAATAAACTGGAGAAGGAAATGGCAAACCACCCCAATATCTTTGCCAAAAAAAAAACCCAAATGAGGTCATGAAAAGTTGGCTACAACTCAACAGCAATAACAAGGGAGTATTATTCTGGTACATAAATTTCAAGGGCCAAAAATATTAGTTTGCATATACAATCTCTAAATTTTCCAGATGTTTTGACAATTATAAGTTAATTTGGTTGTAATCACATGACATATAAGGTTATTTCTACAATATTTTTCTACAGAATTTGGGGTATCAGGAATAAGATTTTCATGCAAACTTCATAGAAATTCATGCAAAAATTCATAGAATTTTCATACAAATTTTATATGAATTGTTACTTCAGTAACAACGTAAAGAATCCTAACCCAAAATATCTCTTTTTTTCAAGTTTTTTCATTGGTTTCATTAGTGTAAACTTTAGACAGAAGGTTTAAACTTCACAGAACAAATTCCCTTAATAAAAGGATTTGTTCTGTAAAACTTGGATTCGATCAAAAGGCTGCACCCAAAGACCTAGAAGGCCACATGTGTCCTCAAGGCCACAGGTTCCCCATCCCTGATCTAAAAAGAAAGCTTTGGTAAACAGAAAAAAAATCTTGATCTTAAAAAAATGGGGGGGGGTTGGTTATTTTTTTAAAAGTTTGGATGTCATTTTGATGTTATGCAATGAGCAGTACTGTTAACTGCCTGAGTATGCTTCTAAGACATTTGTTTCCTTTGGTGACTCTAGATCTGGTTTGGGAAGAATCAATACAAGACACAGTAACTTTAGAAAATAACTTTCTACCACTATGAAAACTGATAGACACTATCCTGGCTGTGATTTATAAAATGACTCTTCTTGTCCACCATGTTTTTAAAAAACCTAACCTGGTAAAATAAATAAATAAAATTAATACATGAGTTATCCACATAGAAGTGACTTATAATTCAAACAGAATCAACCATAAATGCAAGTGCTTTGAAAAAAATCAAGGCCTTATGTTTGATGCTGTCACTACACACTACATTTGTTAGGAATTTCATCACCGTGTGGAGGAAGTTAGTTCCAGGCTAAAATTTGGACAGATGGAAAACTTCCCTGGGAGCATAACATTCAAAACAAGCATCTTTTTCTGAACTTCAAGGAACTTTTACCAGCTTCCTTACTTCTTAATACTCTCTTGCATACTGCGGGGCAAACTGAATGTCATTTATGGTGGTATAAGTAGCAACAGAGCTAGTCTAAGCTTTCTGCCAATCTCCCTTCCACAGATAGTTCAACAGGCACAATTCAAAAATTATTTTAAATAAATATTTTAAAATAAAATTATTACTTCAAAAGTTACATTTTATACAGTTGATATTATTTTAAGATGAAGGGAAAGGGTGTTGTTATGTTTGTTTGAGTATGTCAACAAGTCAAGTCAATGAGTGTTTATAAGGTGCCTACTATGTGTCAGTACTGTGCTAAATTCTAGGATTGAAAGAAAGCAAAAATACAGTCTCTGCTCTCAAGTTGCTAACAATATAGTGGGAGAGACAGTAGGCAAACAGCTATGTATGAGAAAGATATAGACAGGAGACATTAGAAATAACCTCAGAGGGAAGAAATTGAAATTAAAGATGACTGAGAAAGGCTTCCTGTAAGAGGTGAGACTTTAGCTAAGACTTTAAAGAAGCCAGGGAAAGGAAGAAGTAGAGATGAGGAGAGGGAGAAAGACAGAAAGAGAGACAGAGAGAGACAGAGAAGGAGAGAGAGAGAGAAAGAGAGAGAGTTCTAGGCACGGCAGATAGCCAGTGAAAATGCCACGAGTCATGAAATGAAGATTTCTAAGTCTTTTTCAGCTCTAAATCTATGATCACACAACTGCCACTATTGCTAACTATTACATGAAGCCATGTGCAAGCTGTAGAACAACCTCACGGTATCCTCTAATGTTTAAGGGGCCTTAGATCATCTAATTCAATTCTCTTTGCTTTACAGACAACAAAACTGAGGCCCAGAAAGGAAAAGGTGACTAGTATTACACAACTACCATGAATGTGTGTATATAAGGTTATGGTTTGGTCTTCATTTTTTTAAAAGAAGCCCAATGACATCACAGAGGATGTCTTGACTCATGCACGAATGAGATCTAAAGGAGGCTGAGTTGCAGAAGATCATAACCTCACTCTCTCTTCCATAGTCACTCATTCCAGTGGCAAGACAAAAGTCAAGATGACTGGAGATGCCAGGGACACAGAGAATGACCTTGGCATCTTCATTGTCTGATCAAACTCTTAAGTGCTCCGCAGTGCCTACTTCAGTTGCCTTCATAGAAGTTGAAACAAATTACTCTCATCTGCCCATTTCCCTGGGAGAAGTCTTCATGAGCTTGGAGTAGACATTTTCCCTAACTCACCAATAGGTTTAAGGCCTGTTGGTTACCCTCAACCAGATATAGCCTGTCTGCCAAAAAGGTTTACTGGGGTATGGCCACTATGCATGCTTTTTGGGGCCACAGGTTCTCACAGCTGAGTGCCAGGCAGACACCAACAGTAGATGAGCAGTCCTGAAAAGGACTCAGTAAGCCTTCACACCAGAGGTGCTAGTCCTCCTTGAATACCCCATAAGGTATTAGCCCTTAAAGGTATTGCTCTTTCATATGGAGTGGTTTGTCATTAAGTCTATTCAAAGTCCTAAGAGAAACAGTCATTCTGACACAGATATCTCAGATACTTGTTCATTTCGAATTTGACAAGCTATTATTTACTGGAGTGACGTGAACATTAGAATTATTTTATGATTATGGGACAACTATAATTTATTTGATTATAGACAGAATATGGAGATTTGGTTGCTCACTAAAATGGAGCCTAAGAGTGGATCTAGAGTGAATCCAGAAATGAAAGGGAGAGAGAGAGAGAGAGAGAGAGAGATTTCAGAAGTTCATCAGCTAAGAAGTTTAAAACTAGAAATGTCAGACATTACATGTGCTGTTGAGGAATAAAACCAGATGAACGAAGGAACAGCTTGGAAGCAAAGAAGCAGAGAAGTTACCCATCAAATTGACTGAGATGTCATGCCCAGTAAGGTGTTAGTTAAGTACAGGTTAGATTAACTCAATTTAAAAGTGGAAGCATCCATTTAACACAGAAGCTACATTCATTAAGAAACTTTTTATGGAGTATTCCTGAGACAGAAAGAAGATACTAAAGTTCACAGTTCCAGAGTTGTGAGTTATCCCCAGACACATGGGTTTTCCTCCCTCATGTGTTCCCTTGGCTACTTTCTAGGTGTGTGTGCCCACACTGCCTCATTAAAACATTGGTGGGGGAGTATAATCCAACTTTGTGTGGATTGTGATGCATTTAGTATTCCTGACTTTGTTTTAATAAATGAGAATCTGTTATTTTATATTATTTCTTTTCCTCTGTTAAAAAAATTGTTATGTTTGAGATCCAAGCATATCATTACTGTAAGTGGTTGGTCTTTGTAAATAAAAATGGATCATTTGAGACTCAAGAGCTATACTGGTGAGTAAGGGAAGTGTATCTCCCCATATACGGTAGGTTAGCCCATATGAGGATGGATTGGAGTACACAAGCCAGCCCTGTAAGGAAGTAGGTGTCCTCATATCCTATGTAAGATATCAGGACCAGTCCTACACACCCATTCATATATCCCTATTCACACAGCTAAAATTTTCTCCACTCACCCATCCTGTAAAACTGATCACTTGAGGTCAGTCCTCAGGTTGATTTGTTGGTATAACTGTATTATAAACCATGGTATCATTTTAACCTTTCTCCCACTACAAAAGCAAATATAAATTATATTTATATAAAAATAATAAATAAATGTAAACACAGATATTGATTAAGCCCAATCATACCCAACCATGTCTGTTCAATAAACATTTACTGAACATCTACTGTATACACACCAATGCTTGAGGTCATGAAAAAAGTAACAAATATACTTTCAACCAAATCTCCATATTCTGTCTATAATCAAATGTTTATTTCTTGGGGAGATTAATTATGGATGACATAGAATCCTCAATTTTCTTCTTTCTGCTTCCTTTTGCCTTCTGCTTTTTTCTTTGTACCTCTGCCAAAGTTTTTTCAAGAATAAAAAGGTTAAATTTAAATTTAAGGCAGAATGGGGTAACAGAAAAAGCATTAGATTAAGTTCTAGATGACTGTCACTAATTGTATAACCTAATCCTCTCTAGACTTCAGTTTCCTTTCTCTAAAATGGAAGAAGCTACCTTACAGAATTATTACAAAAAAGCATCAAAGTGATATATAAATGTGATTTGTTATATATATATTTTTGTGACTAACTCTGGCAAATCTGATCAACTTAAATGACAAGATATGGCACAAAATGAGCTGCAATGACATACTTCTTAAAGACCAGAAATTAATATTTTCCCCTTAGAAAGATCTGTCACAGGTACTGATTCAAAAGTTTAGGAAGATCTGTGTATTGCAATTCTCTATCCTCTGCCTATCCTCTTTAACATAAATGTTCCCAGGTTGGCTATCCACCCTCTCAACATTCATAAGTGCACTTGTACCAACATGTACATACATACACACACACACACACACACACACACACACACACACACACCACAAACACACTTCACTGTATATTCTAAATCTACCCAAGTTTAGCCAAAGGTGGATTCAAGGTGGAAGCAGAACTAATTCTAAGACTAATACCAAAAGTCTGATGAGGCCAGATGCAGGGTCTGGGAACAGATGGTAACTATTTGGGGTTGAAATAAAAACTAAGAGTAAAGCTAGAATGAGGACAGATAGTCCTGTTATGCAAAGCACATCAGCGAGTTATTCATTTCTTTCCTCACCATGGGCTCTACATGCTCACATATAACTGAGGAATTCATTCAAAGGGTCACGTACACACCTTGTGACAAACTGGCCAAATCAAACTGCTCAGGTCCAAGTGAGGCATCATAGTAGTGGAAAGAGCATTCAACCAGTTGTTTAAACATTAGGGGAAATATTCACACTCAGGTACTTACTGTGACAAAGGCAACTTTCTTACTCTGAACAAGTCACAACCTCTCTGAGCCTCAGTTTCCTCATCTGCAAATGGGGAAAGAAGGAGGAGATGGAAGGAGGAGGAGAAGGGCTATAGAGTGAAACATAACTGATTTGGAAAGTACTCTCACAAAAAAACCATACAAATATTAACAAAATACAGGGTCCATCACCTGAAAGTGATGAAGATTAATGCTTCCTCACCAAAAAAAAGGAGAAAAGAGATCGTCTACAGACATCCTTAGAGCAAATGATAAGGAGGTTAAGAACCTACAGAAATAAGCAAACATCACTTCAGGTAGAAATAATAAAGTCTGATAACTACATACAATCAGATTTGTCTAATGCAACTTGAAATCGGTTTCTCTGGGGATCAAGCCTATGAAATGACTAAGATCCAAAACCAGAATAAAAAGTCCTTCCATGGACAACAACTGCATGAATATGGTAAACAATATATTAACAAAGAAACACCAGAAACATGACTGAGGTTTGTATAGGCATAGGTTTGCTTTTGGAAACAAAGGTATTTGTAATGGCAATTCTAGGACCAGGTTAAAGCTCCTAGAAATTACAAAATGGTTATCCTTGAAGAGCCCAGACTTAGTGATCAGTGTAGATTATCAAAGGAAATGGCAGGAACTTTGCAACACAGCACTGCAGACTGTAGAAATTTAGCACCTGACTGAAAAAACATAACTTGGTGACTAAAAGTATACATTGGAAGCTCACTTTCTGTCACAAATTGACAAATCCACACACAATGAATATAGACCTCAAAATATTCTGGCAATCTTTACCAATAAACTGCATTCAACCCTTATCAGGGACAGAACTGTCATTCATAATTATTGGCATAATATTCATCCAGAATAGTTTTAAATTTCTGTCACCCTACCAAGTAGTCATAATTTCTGAGCTACATGAAATGAAAACCTTTCAAAACATAAAAACCTAGAAGAGGAGATCAAAACCATGTGAGAGTCTCACAAGGAGGGACATATCATCCTTGTTGTCATCTCTGCTACTGGAATCTTGATACGACTGTTTCAGTGAAGCTGGCTGAATTTTCATCCTAATATTTTTATTCAATCAATAAAATGAGTAATTTTATCATCTTGTGCAATAGTCTATAGTCCATTACATGATATATATTTAAAGCTGGAAAGTTTCTTACTGAAGACTATTTCCATTTGAACCCCACTGAAAAAGACATTAACAGGATGATAATGACAATACTAGTATTAGCTACCTCACAAGAATTCTGTTTAGACCCAGGACGCAAAACTAAGAGCAATGGATGACCTTGAAAGAAATATTTTAGGCTGAAGATCAGGAGAAGCTTCCTAACAATTAGAACTATCCAAATGTGGAATGGTTCACTTGAGGTTGTTTTACAAAAGCTTCATGACCACTTGTCAGGTACATTGTATAGACAAGCCTTTTTCAGTTATGGGTTGGGTTAAAAAACTTGTCATGTCCTTCCATTTCTGAGATTCTGAGATTCTGAACCGTGAAGAAAATGTTCTGTAAAGCTTAAAGCACTTTCAGAATAGCAGTGACTTACATGAACCTAACAAATGTTGATGAATTCATTTTTAATATCAAAATAAAGATGCAGAGACAGCTTTAATGAGTTTCACAAATCCTCAGCACTATGATCTCAGAAATCCAGCTGACAACAGACCAGAAATTTCCTCTACAATATCCCCCAACAAGTGGTCAAACAGTCTCTGCTTGAAAGATATGGTTTGTTTCTTTATAAAGAAAGCATTTTTCTTCATTCACAAGTGTTTAAATGTAGGTCATTTTATAATTATTTTGGCAGTTGTGTTAATGGGATAGGGGGAGGAATCTATAATCTCTAAACATAGATTATCATTTAGATTGTCAGTTTTCCAATTTAAAAAACTAAGATTAAGCTGAGTATCTCTAATGCTAATATATAATCATTTATTTGTGTAAATATATGTACATATACAGTCGCATGCACTTTTTTATGTAGAGTGGTAAAGGTGATGCTAGGTTGATTTGTTGTCATTTAATATTTATTGCCCATTTGCAATCTGCTAGGCACTGAAATGTTTTCTTATGCAAAATTCAATATTTGATGTCAAACCCACCAAATATATTGCTCCTGGCTTGGGGTCCATGTACAAAAGAACTGCAGATTTTAGATTTTGCTCTTTTTTTTTCCTAGTCACAATGCTAAGTCCTATCCCCCACATTTCTGACTTTCATGTCAGCTTTCTTTGTGAGTAAATCAAAATCTACTCAAATATTAGCTCTGGAAGAGACCCTAGGAGATCATCTAGTGTGACCACCTCATTTCCCAGAAGAGAAAACAGAACTATAGAAATGAAAGGACTTGCCTATGAATTCCTCTTATTTAAAAGTTAGGGTTATGAGCAAGCACAGCATTTTCATCTCTAACAGAAATTCAGTCTTATTTTAATAAGAAAAGACAGGTAGTAAGTTTTCTGAAAGATTCCCTCTGTATTCTATAATTCTAATATGCCTTTATTGTTTATGTACAATACCAACTATGTACTATATTTTAATTCTGAGTCGTTGAGTCCAATCAAATATAATATGTGATTAAATCTAGTACTTTAGTGTCTAGGTGAAATGAATCTTTGATTCCAGATAATTTCATAGATGAATTGTGAAAGTCTTTATATGTGTGTGCACTAGAGTGCACTAGAGACTTATAAACATTTTCCATTAGTATATATAAATATTTTCCATTATAAATATTTTCCTCTTAATAAATACTTTCACATTAATCTTCATAATCTTATCATGTTGTCTCCTTTACACAAAGAGAAACTAAGGTAAAAGACTTAAGTGATTTCTCAGATGTCACACAGCTAAATGGTCCCTAGAGCTAGTACTCAGCTGATGAAAAATTTACTTTTAAGACAATACCACCTCCAGTTTCAAAAAAGCATTTTAAAGGAGATAAAGTTTCCACTTCATTAATATTGTCTGCGTTTTTAAAAAGAAAACAGAAATTCTTCCTGTTCTCTATAGGGATCATTAGAATATTCCCAATAGCCAATAACAACACTCTGTTCTTATCAAAACATGCTGGAAAATGTCTGAGAATACTATTTCTGTGTTATCAGTACATCCGAAGGCCTCGAATTTCCCAAAAGAAAAGATACATAGGTGTGATGATAGTGCTAGACATAAAATCAAAATCTCTCCATAACTGACCCACTTAAACACGTTTTCAAATGATATTATGGAAATATTACCATTTATAGATGTGTGGGGGTTTTATAATTGTTTTGCTGCTTCAGGGAAATAGTGGTACTAGTTTTTAGGCAGCTATGGTTTAAGGGAAAGTGCACTGGATATGAAATCAGAAGGCGTGGGTTCAAACCTAGGTTCTGCTATTTACTGTTGCGTGATGATGAGCAAGCCACTTAGCTTTTCCAAGTTTCCTTCCCTAATTCCCTAATTCATTATATTGGGATAAAGATACCTGGACACACACTTGTTATGAAAATCAAAGGGCATAATAGATTTAAAGTGTATTGTGAACACAAAGTCGTACATAAGTGTCATCTCTCTTTATTAGTAGTCAAATTATGGTGCAATACAGGCATATATATTCAGTTTTTAAAAATTCATGTAGAGCCTCTCCACTTTCCAGACTTTCTCTCTCTCTCTCTCTCTCTCTATATATATATATATATACATATATACATATATATATATATATATGTATATATATATATATGTATATATATATATATACATATATATATATGTATATATGTATATATGTCAAATATTTAATCCTAGGATGGTTTCTCTTTTTATCCTAAGCATGCTTGCTTATAGAT
>JAQQSK010011945.1:0-12072 GCA_028658325.1 Potorous gilbertii
AGAGGACATTACTGTGCTTTAAGAAAGAACAAACATAATGAATATGGAGAAACATGAAAAGATTTAAATGAATTGATGCAAAATGAAGTATATTAAATAGGAAAACCATATACCCAATGACTACAACAATATAAATTGAAAGGACCACCACAAAAAATTGAAAATTAACATTATCAAATAACAAAGAACAGACATAGCCTCAAAGAAGAGAAATGAGAAGACATCTCATTCCATTCCAACAAGGAAGTGAGGAGGACATGAGTATATAATGTCATATTTTTAAAAAAATATTAATATTCAAAATTTAAAGCTGTAGTATTATTAATTAGTTTAACTGATTTATCTTCTACATCCTTTTTTTCTTTTTAAATTTTTTTGTTATAAGACATGGTTATCTAGGAGGAGGAACAGGGAAAGTTATAGGAGAAAATCTAGGTCATGTAAAGGCAAAAGATATCAATAAAATCTATTTTTAAAAGAAAGTGAGCTGCTCTTATTAGTAGTATTGGAAGACTATATGAGATCAAAATGTTCTGTAACCTTCTATACCAAGACCTACTGCTCTCCAGGGAAACTTCACCTTGGAACGTAGTTATTGTCAGACGTGGTCTCTTTCCTCCATTGAATGTCATTATATCCTTAAAATTCTATGAAATGAAATGCTCTCCCTCTGCTACTGTCCCTCTCAGGATCACTTAAAGCTAGTCTGGTGTACATATGCTCAAGCATTTGATCATGTAATGTGAAATTTTGTCATTAAAGATGGGAACTGGGAGTAAGGAAGGGAAAGAAAAATGAGCTAATAACTTTTTTATATTAACAAGGTGCACACAGATACATATAAGATTTTTTGCTTGTTTCCTTTTAAAGAAGTTTCATAGCCAGGACAAATACTGTTTTATTAGTGAAGCTATTCAAATGTAGTTATTTTCAGTAAAGTCAGAGAATGGGGTTTCTGACCTCAGAGGGTCAATGGGTGATTCACAAATGTTTAACGAATCATGTTTACATTTTTGTTCACAGGTCACTGGAAGTGGCTTTAGAGAGAATCTAGTCCAACTCACACATTTTATAGATGGCAGATCTCAGGCCCTGAGAGATTTCTCAGATAACACAGTAGGTAGGAAGGAGCATAAATCAGAACCAGAACACAGTAGGTAGGAAGCAGCATAAATCAGAACCAGAAGCAGCATAAATCAGAACCAGTTCCTCTGTCTTTCTGGTTCTAGCTTTCACAAGCACTCCAATGACCCTGGCTGCTTCACTTCTGGATAGTTCAGAAAATCAAGTCATTTCTTTATTTCTTCCAGGGAGTTAGAGGCCACTCTGTGTTGGCTCCTTCTCTGCCCTTTGTTTGTCTGCCTGTTATCAGCCTCCCCCACTCTCTGCTTGTTCCTTTAATTCATGGAATTAAAAGAATTCATATTTACTCCCTGGTTTTCTTGTACCAATACCCAAGAATTTTTCTTCCCCATCTATCCTAACCTTACAAATCCTTCAAGGCCCAGGGCACAACTGATCAAAGAAATTTCAGAGATTGGCTAGGTTTAGGGAATACTATAAAAAATCACTCACGTGAGCATAGTCTACTCTGGGGATGCCTCTGGTCACTAGAGCTCTACTATAGGCATTTTCATGACCTCAAAATGATAGACCTCTTATTATAATACTCCTTTAATATTGCTAAATTTTAAAAAGCATTTCCATTTTTAAGATGAGGAAACTGGGGCTCATAGGGGTTAAGAAGAGAAATTTTGTATCTTCTCCCTTAGCTATGATTAATTTCCAAGAGTTTTTCAATCAGGAGATGTTTCCTAGGCTCTGAAGGCAGAATCGTATAGCAGACAAAGAGACTTGGGAGTCAGAATGACATGGGTTAGAATCCTATCTCTGACACCAGCTTTGTGACCATAGACAAGTCACATAACTTTTATGAGTTTCAGTTCTTTATCTCTAAAATGAGGCTCCTAATGTCATACAGAGAGTGTTTGCAAAGCTCAAAGCCTTTAAAAACCTAAAAGTGGTATATAAATGTCAACTAGACCATTATCCATAAATGGAAGTAATTGTGAGTTGGTTTCCTCATTACTTGTGGCTTATGCCCTTTGCAAATCAGTTTTCAAGATTAATCCACAATGTTATTATTCATACCAAGCAGATTGCGCTTTGAATTAAGTAACAGAGGGGGTCGACATGAATCAGGAGGGATGATGGGATACACTGTCCTCATAGTCGGTTAATAGGTTTGCTGGCCATGATACATTTCTAGTCTGTTGTGGTCTCTCTTACCCTAGCATACCTGGAGTAGTTTCCACAAAAGAATCCCCCCAAATTTCTTCGAACTCAAATTTCTGGTTCGAAATCTAAAGTAAAGCCTTCTCTTTCCACATCTTCACCAACCCCTCTCTGTACCCAAATTTGAAATCTGACATGTAAAACTTTAAAAGGTGCCTTATTGTAGTAACACTCTGGTTATGCCTAAATATATTATTTCAAGGAAGGCTGAAAAGTAACAATGCATTTCGTCCCAGTCTCTGCTTTATTATTTTTTGTGGTGTTTTGTTTGGGGAGGAATCTGTATTTAATTGTTAGTCCTTTCCATTTGACATGGGTTGTATGAAAGTCAATGAAGATGAATTCGTATACCCTCCCACAGTGGGAGGCGGTAGAGAAATGAATTCAATTCACCTAAAAGTATACTTACTGACATCCCCTGGGAGAAAAGACGGCACAAAAGAAACATTATCCCCCACCAGCAGCAAGGCTTATAGACAGGTCTGAGGATACTAGATTGAGTAGAGACATTTCTAAGAGAACATTTATCATATTTGTTCTCTAGATGTGGCAAAGGCTGGAGGCAGTTATTTCAATAAAAGATCACACCACAGAAGAAATCCAATTAAAAATTTAACTGAGGACCACCTCCTGTCCCCACCCTGCTGTGGTTTGGTTCAATTTTGAGCTGTCAAACAGAATTTGATTCATTGAGGAAGACAGAAAGAGTAATTGGAGGAGTGAGTAGGAGACCATGCCCTGCTAGAAGCAAGAGGAAGCGTGAGTTGGATAACGAAATAACACAAATAGAACTCTGTACATCAGAAAAAAGTTATTTTACAGAAACAAGTGTCTGAAGGAAATCTTCCCATTAGTACAATTCCTTCCTCCACTTGAGCTCATTTTGGGATTCTTTCTCTCTTAGGTAGGCTCTTTCAAATCAGTTAGAAAACTCTTCACTAACAGCTCTCATTATCTCCAGGGTTGGGGCCATTAGGGGGTGTTACCTGGGATACCACTTGTCAAATATCCTTAGAAAGGAGGCAAGTCCACCAAAATATGAAGTGCCAGATATTTAGATCATTCATTTAAAGAACATATTTTTTTAATTAAAAATAAATTAACAGTGAGGTGGGCCCACAAAGACAATCTTATTCATATACTGTTATAAGATTTGCAAGGCCCTTTGCATATATTAATTCATCATCATAACTCTTGGAAGTATTATTAAGGTATTATTGACATAATTATACAGGTGAGGAAACTGAGGCTAAGAGAAAATGATTTGTCCGTGATCAGACAGGTATTCTGAGGTCAGGTTCTTCCCCTCCAGAAGTTAGCCCAATGCTCTGCACACAAGTACACACTTCACAGTGTCTGTCCTTTTTGCTATTTTTGTTGCTGAATGAGTTAGCGTCTTCTAACAAAGGCTTCAGTCTTTACCCCAGTTCCTTTCCCTCTTCCCCATGCATAGAAGTACAGATGAGATTCATAACTGGTTTTGCTAAATAAAAAATAAAAAATTTAAAAAGTGAAGGGAGTCTAGGCTGGGGACTTTTTTAGTGAACATCACCAAACAGTTCCTGCTCTTTGAGGTTCTCTCTTATTGCCCCACCCCCAATTTCTGGGGGTTTTAACTTATTTCCTAGGCCTAGCCTTTGGACCCCTCCACTTATAGATGACAGCTTGGACCTGTCATTACCATCGTACTATCATCACCGCCGATGCCATCATCATTACAATAAGCTTTTATCCGGCCCTTCATCTTCCATCGAGGAGCTCCTGGGATGGTCTTTTGAGAGAGGCTTAGCCCTATCCACTTCTGGTTCAAGCATCCTGAAGACTTTCTTGGGATGCTGCCTGAGTTGTTATATAATGTTCTTGTTTTCCAAGCTATTTCTTCTGTATGCTTTCAAACTTGACCCAATATATATTTACAAAGAAACACAGATGATTTTTGCTTCTGGTAGGGAAAGCCTGGATGTTCATTTACCCATTTTTCATTAGAAATTTTGACCTTTCTGAGAATTGTCTGCAAATTTTCTGAGAATGAACAGAAATGGAAAGGAAAGGAAGTGTAATAGGAATGTATCTAAGAGCATCATGTTTCCTCTTCTGCCACGTTAATTCATATGTATATGTATATGCATATATTATATGTGTATGTGTGTGTATATGCTCTTTAAAAGTTACAAAATCTTTCCCTCACAACCCTGAGGCATGTCACTATTTTGGGATGGGGGAGAGTCCAGTTCATTGTACCTGGGAAGTAGTTCTGCCAAGGTAAATAGGAGTCATTATTCCCCCCTACCTTTTTCTGAGATCTGCTCACTAATAAAACACTGTGCTACCATTAGCAAAGAAATGGTGCCATACATACACATATACTTATATATACATATACTTATGTATGTTCATTCCATTTTTAATAATTACTCAATTAGCATTTAAGACTTACTGTATGTCAGATACTGTACTGGAAGTACAAGTACAAAGAATGGAACAATCCCTATTTCAAGGAGCTGATACTCAGAAAGATAGATATTGCACAGCTAGCTGGTAGTGATAAGTTCAAGATATAAGATACAAGGGCAAGATAAGGTCTTTGACACCCCTACCCCACAGTTATGAGCCAATTCAGTTCTCCAGGGGACAATTGCACTAGATCTATGAAGCTGCCTGTAGGTTTGTGGCCCCTCATCCATGGATAAAGGCAATAGAGTTCTAATTATCCATATGAATTCTTTTATATTTCCTTTTGGGGGGCACAATCTGTGACCTGAACTTCCCATTCAATTCTTTGGATTTTCTGGGGAGGGGACAAGTTATCATCTTTTATTTTCTTCTTCTAGGTCTTTGTTTGGATATTTTTTAGGTCTTTCAATGTTCACTTCCTAGCTTGCAGGATGGTCCCTTGGCATATATACTAGGCTTACATAGCCATGGCAAGACTTTTATTTTATACAGATAAAGGATGGACTCCTTTCAGATATATATATATCTAGAACAGTTCTTTGCAAGAAAAATCTTGACAGATATATACACAGATTTTACAAACTCCTTAAACTGGTATTTTGCTTTTGTGATCAAGTCAACACGTACATATTAAGAGTATACTATATGGCAGGTACTAAACCAAGTGTTGGGCATCCAAAGAAAGGTAAAAAGTAATCCTTGTTTTCAATGAGATAACAATCTAATGGAGGAGACAATATGCAAAAAACTATAGTTAAACAAGAAATGTACAATATAAATTTAAAATGATCTCAGGGGGAAGGAACCAGAATTAAGGCAGATTGAGAAAAGCTTCATGCAGAAGGTGAAATTTTAGGTGAAGAACTGAATGAAGGTGGAGATGAGAAAGGATAGGGTCAGGATGGAGTCAGGAGAGGAAGTATTTTTGGCAAGAAACAGCAAGACCAGTGTCACTGGATCATAGAGTAAATGGTATAAGGGTAAGGTATAAGTTGACTGGAAAGATAGAAGAGTGGTTGTCAAGTTTTCAAAGTCAAACAAACTATTATATTTGAATCTAGAGGTAACTGAGAGCCATTGTGGTTTATTGAACGGATGACACAGTCAGACCCGAGCTTAAGGAAAATCAATTTATCATCTGTGTAGAGGATGAAGAAAAATGAGAAGAAATGAGAAGAAAGTTGGGAGACCAACCAGAAGGCTATGAGTACAGGCATGAGGTGAGGAGTGTCCACACCAGAGTGGGGCAGTGTCAGAGGAGAGAAGGGATTTTAGACGAGAGATGTTACAAAGATAGAATTGATAGAATTTTCCCATAGGTTATATATTAGAGGTAAGAGAGAGTGAGGAGGTGGGGAGGGGAAATGGATGATTCAGTTTTGGACATGTTAAATTTGAGATTCCCCCATAAGCAATTAGCAGTGCAAGATTAGAGCTCAAGATAGAGGTTAGGGTTGAAAATAATCTGCATAAAGATCATTGAATTCAGAGGAGCCAATAATATCACCAACTAATATAGTATATAGAGAGAAGAGAAGGTCCAAGATAGAGCCCTAAGAGATACTCATGGTTAGTGGAGACAAACTGGATGAAGACCCAGTAAAGGAGACAGAGAAGGAGCAGTGAGGAAGGCTTTCATAACTTCAGTGTGGAATGGAGATTTTGCAAGCAAGTGTATGCTTGGCTCATCTACAGTTATACAATACCTCATATAGTTATATGGTATATTCATACAGTTATGTGATAAAATATTCAAATATTACATGTTTCTGGGCTATCCAATGGATTTTTTATGTATCAATCAGTCATCCTAATTTTTTAAAAAAATGTTATTACCCCCTTTTTTACAGTCGAGAAAACTGGGGCTCTAAGTTACTATGTGTTACAGTGGAAAGAGGGGCAGCTAGATGACACAGTGTGTAGAGCACTGGCCTTGGAATCAGGAAGACTCATCTTCATGAGTTCAAATCTGGTCTCAGACATTTAATAACCATGTGACCCTGGGCAAGTCACTCAACCCTGTTTGCCTCAGTTTCCTCATCTATAAAATGAGCTGGAGAAGGAAATGGCAAACTACTCCAAGTCTCTTTGCCAATAAAACCCCAAGAGGTATCAGAGAGCGTTGGATATGATTGAAATGACAAAATAGCAACACAATGGAAAGAGTGCAAGATTTAAAGTCTGAGGACATGCCAAATGTCCTGTCACTTATAAACCTGACTATAACAAATTATTTAACTTCTCTTGGACTCAGTTTCATTATCTGTAAAATAAGGGGGGATGGGCAGACTGGATGACCTTGAAGTTGGCCTGTTACAGCTCTAAATCTCTATATTCTAACCCTAATCTAAGCCAAGGTTCACTTTGGATGAGCACCTTTCAATTCCATCTTTCCTGATTCTGAGACTAACTTTCTTTATTTACTTCAACATGCTATGATTACACTTGCTCCCAATTTTCTTATCTGACCACTTATCTTATATGGTTTGCTTCCTTCATCATCCTTGACTAGTAATTTAGAATAAAAAGTGCCGTGCTTTGGAGCAGGCTGTCCCAATTGATACTACCCGGGGTTCTGCTGTGCCTTTGGTCTGGGGCTGATTTCAGAGCCCAGTGCTTCAGGCAACAGCTTTTTTCTCTTTGTCCTCAGTCAGGACCTTGAACAGTTATTGACTGGCTGTCTCTACATGCACAACACAATCTATAAATAATGCCAAGTATAAAAGAGGTTTCAGTGCTGCCTGGGATAGTACTTATTACATGGGAAAGAAACTATAGAAAGGCAAGACGATTTTAGGTTTTTAATCACACTGCTTCCCATTTCCCTTGATGGCTTCTGTTCTGCCTGATAGTCAAGCAAGTTAAAAAATAAATGGAATAACTACAATAAAACCTGAAGTGGGAATATACTAGAAGCCCAAAATATTGGGGGATGGGGAATGGGGAGGTGGGGCAGACTAGGTTGGGTTGGGAGTAGCAGAATATGAAGGAGAAGAAACAGACAAGATCTATCTGTGGCAATTTAATTTTAACTTGGGCTTAAAACTTAATTTTATTAATTTATTAATATATTAATAAATTTATTCATTTAAAACTTAATTTTAAATTTAATTTTAACTCCTTGAAGGTAGGAATGCTTTTTGCTTTTGTTTTCTTTAAAAAAAAATAGTGTGGAAATGGAGAGAAGAGACAAGGAAAGGATGGAAGAGGATTTCAGATTGGACTGGAATTTACCATATTTAAAGTGGAGTTAAGAACATTAAGTCCTAGCCTAATTTGAGACTCTCTCTTCTCTCCTTTCCTGCCTTCCTCACCTCTACCATTCCATATATTTTTAAAATAACAATAGGAAAATACATCTTTGTATGGAATTTCATATGTTTTTTCATTGAATGTGCACTGTAGATCTTAGAGAGACAAATTTAGATCAGACTAGAACCAAACATATCCTTAAATACTCCTGAGCAAGTACAGCTGAGCTGAGCCAATATTTCACTTATTTGAAGTTCCTGGAAAGGATTATAGCCCTGTGCATAGCTGTGATACAATGAGGTGGTTATCCTGTTTCTTCTCCTTGCTTGAATCTCTCACTGCTCAATCCAGTACAGCTTACTCACTACTGCCAAAATGATTTTCATTAAGCCCTTTCTGAACACGTGACTCAACTACTCCATCAATTCTGGTGGCTCCCTATTGCCCCTAGCATGAAATGTAAATTTTTCTTCTTCAGCTTTTAAAACCCTTCAGAACTTGGCACCAACCCATCTTTCTTCCTTAATTGGCTACTCGTCCCCTTCTTAGACATTTCAGTCCAGCCAAAGCATCTATCTCTCTCTTCCTCCATGTCTTACGTGTATACCTTAATATTACTCATACCCCTCTCCATGGAATGTGATTCCACCTTATAAAATCCCTTTATCTGAGATGATGTAGCTCAAGTAGCACCTTCTGTACGAAGTCTTTTTTGATGCTTCCTAACCATTAGCTCTTCTCTCACAAAGACTTTGTAATTAACCACTTTATGCTTATTTGTGTTTATCAACTTTATAGTGATGTTGTACATATTTATAAACGTACTTGCTGCCTCCTGTATTAAAATATAGGCTCATTTAGAGTAAGAATTGAACCATTCTTTGTACTTGTACTTTTACAGTGCCTGGAACATTGTAAATACTTAATAAATACTTGTTGATTGACTGATTGATTGATTACTCTAGCTTGGAATCAAGAATTAGATAAATATAACTCAATAATTCACTGAGAACTGCTGAGCAACTATTACTAGACTTTGAGAATTCTGAAGGGAGTAAGTAAGCCAATATCCCCTCCACCTTTCTTCTCTCTGTTTCTGAAAAGATTATAAGTACAGTCATAAGTTTAAGAAATGATGAGCAGAATGCTCTCAGAAAAAAACTGAAAAAACTTACATAAACTGATGCAAAGTGAAAAGAGCAGAACCAGGAGAGTATTGTAAACAGTAACAACAATTTTGTATGATGAATATATGATGTATGAATAATTTAGCTATTCTCAGCAGTACTATGATCTAAGACAATTCTGAAGGACTTGTGATGAAAGGTTCTATACATATCCAGAGAAAGAACTGGTAGAATTTGAATACAGATTGAAGATACTATTCCTTTACTTTCTTAATTTTTCTTGGGTTTATTTTTTTTTGGTCTATGTTTTCTTCCACAGAATGACTTACATGAACATGTGCTTTGCATGACTACACCTGTAAAACCAATGTCAAATTGCTTGCCTTCTAGTAGGGGGAGAGGGAGAGAGAGAATGTAGAACTCAAAATTTGAAAAAAGAGTGTTAAAATTGTTTTTACATGTAATTGGGGAAAAATAAACTCTTAAATAATGATAAAAAATAGAGTCATTAGAAAGTTGAGGTAATAAGAATTATGCCCCAGGGTGCTAACCTGGGGTAAAATGGAGAGGTCCATGTTTCCTCTCTGTGACTGGTCTATACCACCTGGAATGACCTTGACCTCTTTACCCTCAGTTGCCATTCCACTTGAGTCTCATTACAATGAAATCTTTCAGGATTTGCCTCACTTTCAATATGCAAGGTGGTTCAGCCAGACCAAGTATGTGATAATGAAGCCCTTCTCTTGGTATAAAGTCCATCAGAGTCAGCCTGTCTTCTGTGCCATCATCACTGCTTTCTGAATTCCTTTTCCTCTTTCCCCAATTCAAATATTTTTGCCTCAGGTTACAGGATCTCTGGTTACAGATCAGTTTAAGGAGACAAAATGTGTATGTGAGATGGGGGGACAGCTAGAAAACAATTCCAAGAGAACTTCTGTTGGAATCGCTAAGGAAAATAAAAGAGGCTCTGGTGGAAGAGACAGGAGCGTGCTAGATTTTCTGTATCTGTAAGTTCCTTATGTATAAAATTCCCTACAAAAATATTTCTTCTCTTTCTCTGCAGTCATTTCAATTTTATGTGCTCTCCATGCCCCCTCTGCCTTTCCCCCAATTTTTCTTTCCTCCTGTGTTGGTAATCTGCCTGTTGCCAGAAGCTTCATGTTCTAGGGGTGGAGAAGGTGATAGAAGGTCAGTCTTCGATGCTTTTGTTAACTCACAAGCCGATGTCCTGGAGTTTTAATAGAGCAATTTAAAATCCATGTTAACTTAGTTTCTCTCTGTTTCAAAAATATTTTGGTTTTGTCCTTTTCATTATTGTATTATGGACATTTGGTATGCACTGCTTTTGGCCTTTTAAACAAGATGAACTTTTGTGCCCTTTGAAAATATAGTGAAAACAGAAAATGACAATACATTTATCCTACAATCAGCCATGAGAATTAGTGCTAGTATGCCCTAGGCTGAGAAAAATACCATTGGTGTTATGCAGACCAAAAAAAAAGGTATTAAACCGGCTGGAATTCAGACCTTTATCACGTTTCCCTCATTAACTTTTCCCCCTTTATGGTTTAAGGTTTCCTTCTTGTTTAATAAGCAGTCATCTCAACTTCTACACTGGAGTTTCTGAGATACCATAAGAATTAAAGGAAGGTCTTCAATAGGTTGGGTGGATCTACTAAAGAGGATGATATTGTGGGTAATGATAAAGAGACAAGTCAGCCTTGTTGTTGGGAATAATAAAACCTTCTTAACAAATGTTGTTCAGCCATATCCAATTCTTCATGACTGCATCAACCATAGCACACAAATACTGTCAATGGACTTTTCTTGGCAGATATCCTAGAGTGGTTTGTCATTTTCTTCTCTTACTTAAAACTATACAAATGTAAGATGGATTATCTAAGGAGATCATGGATTCCTTTTCGTTAGAGGTCTTCAAACAAAGTCTCAAAGAAAAATACTAAATGAACCCAAGGTCAACAAGATTCCCTTGAAGAATTAAAGAAAGATAAGAGTGGGAGAAGGAAAACTGGGAAAAGAAATGAGAGAGATGCAAGAAAATTATAAAAAGAATTAACAGCTCGCTAAAAGGCACAAAATATACTGAAGAAAATAACATTTTAAAAAACAAAGTTGTACTAATGGTTAAAAAAAGGCATAAAAATTCACTGAAAAAAGATCTCCTTTAAAGGCAGAATATGCAAGTTGAAAAGGAGGAACAAAATTCTTTGAAGAAAATAACTGCTTAAGAAGCACGATTGACCAAATGAAAAAAGAGGAACAAAAGCTGACTGAAGAAAAGAATTCCTTAAAAATTAGAATTGGGCAACTGGAATCTAATGACTCCATGTAACTTAAAGAAACAATAAAACAAAAGAATGAAAAAATAGAAGAAAATGTGAAATATCTAATTGGAAAAACAATTGATCTTGAAAATAGACCAAGGAGAGATGATTTAAGAATTATTGGGCTAGCCAAAAGTCATGATCAAAAAAAAGAGTCTAAACATTATATTTTACAAAATTGTAAGGTCAAAAGGCTCTGATATCTTAGACCCAGAGGGTGAAATAGAAATAGAATGTCTTCCTGATCACCTTCAGGAAGACATTCCCAAAATGAAAACTTTCAGGAATATTATAGACAAATTCCAGAGGTCCTGAGTTAAAGAGAAAAACTTCAAGCAGCCAGAAAGAAGCAGAAATAATGAAGGGATGAGAAAAAGGAATGCACTGAAAGAAGGGAGGAGAGATAGAATGGGGCAAATTTTCTCACATAAAGAAGGTGTACAAGTAAAGAGCTTTTATAGAAGGGGAGAAGGTGGAGGGGGTGGCAGGCAATACTGAAATCTTGCAGTCATCAATAGTGCTTCAAAAAAGGAAGAATGCATATACACACTCAGTTGTGTATAGAAATGTAACTTACTCAATGGGGAAATAGGAAAGAG
>JAQQSK010011946.1:0-12070 GCA_028658325.1 Potorous gilbertii
GAGGGACAAGGTCTAAAGAGAGAATAGAATGAATAGGGGGCAGGATAGGATGGAGGGAAATATAATTAGTCTTTCACAACATGACTGTTATGGAAGTCTTTAGCTAAACTACACATGTATAGCCTATGTTGAATTCCTTGCCTTCTCAGTGGGGATGGGTGGGGAGGGAGGAAGGACGAGAAGTTGGAACTCAAAGTTTAAGGAATGAATGTTGAAAGTTGTTTTTGTACGCAACTGGGAAATAAGAAGTACAGGTAATGGGGTATAGAAATCTATCTTGCCCTACAAGAAAAGAGAGAAGATGGGGATAAGGGAAGGGTGGAGTGTGATAGAAGGGAGAAGAGTTTTCAGGAGGGGACAATCAGAATGTATGGTGTTTTGGGGTGGAGGAGGGGATAGATGGGGAGAAAATTTGGAACTCAAAATTTTGTGGAAACTAAAAATAAATACATTTTTTTGAAAAAGAAAAGCTTCAGATAGATATTGAGCAATTGCATCTATATCTAGATAGTTTGTACATATAATAGGAAATCTGAATAACCACATCACCCAGTTAAAGGTAGTCAAAAGATGGATAAGAAACAGAATCAGGAAACCAAAAGCTTATCAGAAAACTTAGATTCTTTGAATCAGCAATGGAAAGCAAACTTCAAAGGGTAAAAGCAGCTCAGATGAGGAAATAAACAATTCACCATCAATCAATCTTTAAAACAGTGAAAATAGAGAAACTTGAGTGATGACAGACCCCCAAGGAAGGATGACATGTTAACTGTTTAAAAAGAAAGAGAAATGGGATCAGCCTTATATATGAGAGAAAGTTGGCAGCGTTTTGGTAGTAATTCATATGCCACTAGAAAACACTTCAGCCTATGTTTATAGATCTCATGAGAACCCTTTGTTTTCTAGTTTTACAAGAAAACTAAAGTTTCAGTTAATCACATTCACAAAAAGATAATATCAAAAATTTCAGCTGGATGAAATGAAAAATACTTTTGGATGACAAAATAAATTCAGTAGTATAAATATAGAATTTTTCAATTGTGGAAAATCGCTGCATTAAATAATTCTGAAAGGGTCTGATATCCAGTAGAGGATTTATTCAAATATATGAAAATAAGGTGTATTCCCAAATGTAATAAAAGTAGGCCAAACAATTCACAAACAATTATTGAACACTTAAATAGAATATGAAAAGTTAGTCTAAACAACTAAAAAGAGAAATAAAAATCATAAATCCTCAGAAAATTCCCCTCATATGTAACAAATCAGCAAAGATGGCAATGGATAGAACTAGTTAATATCAGAATGACTGCAGGAAAACAGGCAGTCAGCATACAAACATAAATTGCATGTTTACTACATGGCAGTCCCTCTGTTAGATAATGGGGATACAGAGAAGTGCAAAACAAAAAAATACTTTCCCTAAAAGCATTCACATTGTAACAGTGGCGACACACTCTTGGTGAACCTGTAAATTGGTTCAATTGTTCTGGAAAACTATTTGGAATTTTGCCTAAAAATAAAGTGTCCATAACTAGTGATCCAGAGATCCTGTTATTAGGCATGTACCAGGTCAAAGACAAAAACAAATTTCATATGTCCTCCAAAGAAGCTGTAGAACCTTCATTTTGATTGGAAACAAACAAACACCTAGAAATAATGTGGATACCCATTGTTTAGGGAGTTCCTAGAGAAATTGTGGTTTTAATGAATATTATTGAGTCATAAGAAGCAGCTAAAATGAAGAATTCAGGGAAGATCAACTACTACATAACAACTTAAAACTCTGTAATTAAAATAATAAAAAATCTCCCAGGAGACAATTTGCAAAAATATACTTTCTTCTAGTCATTACCAAGGTTGAGGACACTGTGTGGAGCATTTCCTCTGCTATCAGGCTTTTTTCTGATAGTTAACAAAATTTGATCATTCCCAAATTTGTTTTTAATATATCACTGTATTCATTGTGCTAGGATATTTAAAATATTTGCCTCAATGTTCATTGGTATTATTTGTCCCGAGTTGTTGTTGTTTGCTTAATCTCTCTCTGTTTTGCATATTAGTATCATTTCTATTTCATAAAAGGAGTTTTGAAGATTTTTTGAACAATCAGTACGGTTTACAGCGTTTTGGTAATTTTTCTTTCTGATTTTCTCTCTTTCTCTGTTTCTAAACATGGTTTTCTGGCTAGTGGAAGGGGAAAGATATTAAAGATGTTCTGTAAAAGCAAAATATATAAATAAAAATGATATGAGAGTTTAAAATTAACAACTTTTTCAAAGTTAGAAACTCATAATTTAAATTTTTAAAAGTATTACATTCCTTGAGTATCTTAATAAGCACATTACCTTTTAATGTTGTGACTTTATGACTTCTCCATAAAATATGATTCCATTGCCTGAATTTGGCAAAACAATGACCTTATCATCTGAAAGATAGGGCTAATGCTTTTTAGCTTCTTTTTGGAAAAACAAATAAAGGAGTTCGTTTAGTTGGACTTGCTATGTATCTAAAGGTGACAAAAAGCATCATTTCAAGCAAAGGTTTTTTGATCATTTCATATTGCATTGCTCTTGAGAAGCATATCCAAAATGAGTATCACAAAAATTAATTGCAGTTTATGGGTCAACATTTGTTGCAGACAATGATGCAGTCTAGAAATTCTATGAAGAGCTGGACTGGACTTGCCAAATCATGACAGAGTTTATATTTTTATACTTATAATACACAATGACTTCAATATTTAGATGGACATAATTGATGAAAAATATTGCTCAAAATAATAGATATTTACCTAATGCTTACTACCTTCCAGGAAGTGTGCTAAGTGCTTCACAATTACCTCATTGGGTCCTTACAATGAACCTGGGAGGTGGGGGTTTTCATTATCCTCACTTTCCAGATGAGGAAACTGAGGCAAATAGAATGACTTGCCAAAGCTCATACAGTTAAAAAATGTCTGAGGCTATATTTAAATGCAGATCTTTCCAAGTCCAGTTCCAATGCTCTATGGACTGCTTCATCATAAGGAATAACAGAAGATGAGCCCTATATTTTGAATACTAGTAATAAAATCAGCATAAAATTATCATTTTCCTTTTTTGTAATATTTATACCATATTGAATTTTCTCCCTGGCATACTAAAGGGGATAGATAGAACTCAGTTTTTTTGATTAAATATTATCCTTTCAACTAGTTGTAGCCTCTCATCACCAATCAGACAGTAGACTTAAACATTTTCTGGCAAAGGCATTTCCTAAAATGGAGTGTGTGTATGTGTGCGTATGTGTCTCTGTGTGTGTATAAATGATATGTATATATACGTGCACATATATATATATATGTTTGTATATATACATATATATGTGTATTCTAAAAATGATACTACTAGTAATACCTTCTTCCATACCTACACTACAAAGTCTGGGGTATACAAATATACACTATTCATAATCAACCAACAATGCTGAGGCAGGAGAGAATACAGGGCTATATCATGCAGTAGTTTGTCTGGGACATAGAGTGATTGAGGAATAGTGGTAAATCAATTTGGGAAGTTTGTTGTAGTCAGACTGTTGAGTATCTGAGATGCCAGGCTCAGGACTTCTCCCCCTCCCCCTACTTAATCCAAGAGTCAAGAGGTTACACAATGAAAGATTTTTAACATGGCTCAGATCTTTTCATCAGGGTAACTATTTTGCCAGCTGTGAGAAGGATGGATTGAAGATGGTAGAGACTAGAGAAAAGTGTACCAGTTATTATACTATTACAACATTACAGGGGAGAAGTAGTGAAGGAAGAAACTAATAGTGGATATGAAAGAGAATTGGATTGGTAGAATGGTGAGGATTTAATATCTGATTGAATGTGAGTGTGCTAGTCGATGGAATTATTTGAATTCTTTGAGGGTAGCAACTGCATATTGTTTTCTTTGTACCTCCACGTGTCTCTGGATGCACATACGTGTACAGGCACATACACACATGCACACACACACTTGACAAAGGGAGTCAATAACATTTTATGTGCATGGAATCTGGAGGTCCAATTCTTTCCTTTAAGCTTTGTAAAATAAATAAATAAAAACTAAGTATATATATATACGTATATATATATATAGATATATCTATATCTATATATATATATCTATATCTATATCTATCTATCTATCTATATATATATATATATATATATATATATATACTGTCTATATATCGAAGCTTCCTGTAATACCAGACATTCATTCCCTAGTGCTCTGCAAATTGTTGAAATTTAGTGCCCAATTATAAGGAACATTCAGAGATCATCTTGGACTTAGTTAAAAAGAGAGCTGTCCACATTGACAGCTTACTCTAACTAATTGCAGCTACCAGAACAATCTGACAGCTTTTCTAGCTGTACTTCAAGAGGACACACATTTTAACATATTTGCAAGGAAGGAAATGTGTTTGTAATTTTTTCCCCTAACTCAGTTTGGTGATATTAAAATAAAGATGTTCCCTGAAGTCAACATAGACTTTGGTGATGCCCAGAAGAAAGTGCTATGTGTTCACCAAGTCAGATGCAACCTCTTGAAAGTTTGTTACTTCAAGTACTATGTGTTGGCACTAAGTTGTTGCTTTAAATTTAGAGATCTTTGGGATTCACATGAAATGAAACCTGAACCTTAAGCATTTGACTTTCAGTATTAGCCATGGTAGAGTGGAAAAAGATAACTTGGAAACCAGGAAGAACAGTTTGCATGTACCAACTCTGAAACATACAGGGTATATGGCACTGGGCAATTTACTTCATGACCTAGGACGCCAACAAGTTGTCCCAAACTTTAAGTTGCAGATGACATACTGACTTACATTGGCAGAAATTTGTTACCTTGAATTGCCTACATAGATGAAATTACAGACTTTTTTTAAAACAAACAATAGCACTCATCTTCTTTATCATAATTCAGAGGGACCTGCTCCCTCTCTTTCATTAGTGGTGGTTGTCTTACTCAGTAACTAACTAGCTAGATCTATAGATAGTTAGATGGGGATAGAGATAGAAAAAGATAGAGATAAAGCCCAACCTCATTGCATTCCTGGACCATACTCTTACTAGCTTCCATGTCAGTACTACTACTACTATTACTTGTACGACTACTACCACCACTACTACCACTACTACTACTACCACCACCACCACCACCACTACTACTACTACTACTACTACGGGTAGGTAATGCCAGTAGTAGTACCGGTACTGTTTAATATGCTAAATGATTTATAATTATCTCTTTTGATCACCATAATAACCCTGGGAAATAGGTGTTATCATTTTTCCCATTTTACCGATGAGGAAACTTAAGGAAACAGAGGTTAAGGGACTTGCCCAAGGTCACACAGCTAATGAGGAACAGAGGCCAAATTTGAACTCAGGTCTTTCTGACTCCAGACCTGTGGTTCTATTCACCATGATACCTTATTTTAGATGTCAGTCAATAGGCATTAAGAAAGGCAAAAGTGGCTCACTGAATACAGTGTCAGGCCTAAAGTCAAGAAGACTCATCTTTGTGAGTTCAAATCTGGTCACAGTAGCTGTGTGACCCTGGGCAAGTCACTTAAATCTGTTTGTCTTAGTTCCTCATCTGTAAAAATGAGCTGGAAAAGGAAACGGCAAATATTTCCAGTATTCATGCCAAGAAAACCTCATGACATCGTGTAGAGTCAGACAAGACTGAAATGTCTGAACATGGCAAAACAGAACCCGCCCTGTTCCTGTGGAGAAGAACATATACTCAGGGAGACAAAGTGCCCTTCTCCCAAGCCCCTTCCAGATCCGAAACTACAGTCAAATCAGCTCTGTTCTTCTCTGGGAGGGGCTGTGTTGATTTTCTGTCCCTGACTTCATACTTCCTCCCAGTAACTTTCCAAACCAAAATTTCCCTCCCTAACACTATCCCCTTATATATATATTTTGTCTCTCCCCCTAGAATTTCAGCTCCTTGAGGGCAGGGACTGTCTTCTATTTTTATCCTCAGAGGTTGGCAGAGTGTATAACAAAATAAGTGCTTAACTGATGTTATTTTATTCACTTAATCATCATAGATTTTAGTTGACTATGATATCTGAATAGGAAAAAAAGCACCAGAGATCTATCTATTCATCAGATCCATTTTGAGAAATTTCAAATCTGTATAATGTTTTAGAGGTTTTTGAGGGAGAATTCTTGCAGAGAATATGAATAATATTCTAACTCTTTAGCAAAGGAATCATGTATCTCAGTGTTAACCTGAACATATTGGATCATTACCGAGCCATTCAAAAATTTCAAAGGACCATTTTGATTTTTGTAGCTGTTGCTGTTTTTTTCCGTAAGTGTACTCCATTTCTACAGGCAATGAAGACATTGCATTCAAAGCTGTCAAATTTCTTGTAAGTGTCTTATAAAACATAAAAAAACCCCAACATATTTTTGTTTGATAAAAGAAATTATGTTTCAGTTATTTGTAGAGACATGTTTAAGCACCCTGAAGCCACAGTTATAGCATCTTTAGTATATGAGAATATGTACTAGGCATCTTTATATGTCCTCAGGCAAGCAGAAAACATCTTGTTTGGGTGAACCCCAGAGGGCAGTACTAGGAGCAAAGGGTTGAAGTTGAAAAGAAACTCATTTACATTTGGTAAAGAAAAAGAAAAATTTCCTAAGAATTAGAACTATACAAGAGGTACTGGGATCATAGATTTAAAACTGGAAGGGACTTTAGAAGTCATCTCCACTCTACTTTATATCTGCTACCCTGCCTTGTTTCAACTCTAGGGAAAAAGATGCCTCTAGGCCAGGTACCCTCCTAATATCCCTCTTCTCTCCTTCCCTCGCCTCATTTTTTTTGTGTGTGTGTTTATTCTTACTTTAGATTGTAAGCTCCTGGAGGGCAGGAGCTATCTTTTTATTAATTTTATCCTAGCCTTAGCACAATACCTGGCTATAGTAGGCACTTAAAAATGTTTATTGGATTGATATGGGTCTAGCCCATTTAAACATGGGCAGCTAGGAGGTGAAGTGAAAAGAATACTGGATCTGGATTCAGAAAGACTCATTTTCATAAGTTCAAATCCAGACACTGAGACATTTGCAAGCTATGTGGACAAGTAAGTCACTTAAACCTGTTTGCCTCATTTTCTTAATCTGTAAAATGAGTTGTAGAAGGAAATGGCAAACCACTTCAGTATTTTTGCCAAGAAAACAAGAACTGAGATCACAAAGAGTCTGAAACAACTGAACAACAGCCACAACCCCTAGTCTCCTCCTAGGCTTTTTCTTCATTAGACTCCAGTGCCTTCCATCTATCACATTCTACTTCTCGTTAAAATCTGCTCTGCTATCAGGTGGACTTGTTAGTCCTTGAAATGCTACCCCTCCCATAGATATTGGCATATATACATATATATGGATGTGTATAGGTATCTATGTGTATATACATCTGTGCCAAGAAAATCACAAATGAGTCAGAAAGAGTTGAATACAACTAAAAATGCTAAACAAAATTAATCAGTAAACATTCATTAAACACCATGTTTAGAAAGACCCACAAAAGACCTGCTAAAGCTCGCACAGGTGATAAATAAGTAGCTGAGCTGAGATTTTAACTCAGGACCTCTGACTCCATGATCATCACTCTTTGAGTGCCCTTATCAAATGAAAACTAGTAGTAGTGAGTGAATTTCTTCTCATTGGAGTTCTTTAAGCAAAGCCTGGGTAGCCATGGATGTGCTGCAATGAGAATTCTTTTCAAGCAGTAACTGAACCAAACAGCCTCTGAGGCCCCTCCCAAATGAGAAATTCTTTGAATCTGTGATTCCTACTAAGTGAAAATATAGTCATTCAGCACATTTATGTAACAGCTCCCCACAAAACTGAAAAAGACAAATGACCAGGGGTATTTGGGGGCAGAGTCAATGCAGACATAATAATAGTTACTCTGTACCACAGTTCCTAGTATCTTGTGAATCCCCACAGAAATTTTGAATTTTGTAAGCTTTCACCTATTCTTCTATCATAAATACAACTTGATCATAGTCTGTCTTTAACAAGAAGGCTAAACTTCTGATCTGGAAAGCATAAATCTTAACTAATAAAAACCAATGGTAGAGGTTATAAAGGTGGAAAGGTATACTTATTTATTTCAAAAGACTTACTATATGTGTATGTGTGATTTTCTGTACCCTGAAGCCTATCTGATTTCATATATATATATATATTTGGTTACAAAAATATTAGTGACAAATATTATTAAAATATGTTGTTACTTACAACAACAAGCATTTCTATTCCTAATTCCTACACTGAAAGAAATAGTCTCTTGGTATTTTCTGTCTCATATAGGCATGGAAGAAAGAGTAAGAATTTATCAGAAGGAAGCTTACACTTTGATGAATGAGAACAGCCCAAATATTTGTGTTAATGGAGACCTATGTCCTTTCACTTTTCAGAATTTTTGACTATCATTAATTTTTCTCTATCTTTTCACCTCCTTCTTATCTGTTCCCATTTCTCCATTCTGGCATTCTTTTTGCTACCTATCACTACCATACCTTTCAGAGTATCCCTTCATAGTATAAAGGATAGGTCAAAGTTCAGGGAGCAATAGTAGCTGTGATATTTATGACTCCATTTTCATCTTCCAGGTGTCCTATTGATAAAGAATGATTTCATCACTCCTTGAAATATAGGATCAGCACATTAGCTCCACATAAATTCTTGAAATTTATGAAATGATCATATTATTAAGGCACAGCATTGAGCCCTATCCATTACTTCCTCTCTTTCTAATTCATGTGTATCACTGTTCCTGTAAAACAGACCTGTGCAATTTCTTTTGTTTTACAGTTTAGTCCTTTAGTTCCCCTTATTTCTCAAATGGGCTCCCTCTGAGCTCTCTGTCACAATAGCCTTGCCAAAAAACTATCAAGCTTATTGGCCTCACTAAATAAATTACTTTTTCACCAGCTCTCTCATGTATTACACTTTCTCACTGGGGATTGCATTTAATTGGCCTCTCTCTATAATTAGCTCATTTTACTGGGATTTTATTTTAAATGTGATCAAGCTGCAATTTTGTGATTTCCTTTTTCTAAAACATATCTTCTAGTCATCCCTCTTATTTGAATTACTTATTTTATAGTCTCTTAAAGGTGTTCTTACTAACCTTCAAAACTGTGTTTAGACTGATAGCTTCTTTCATTGTCTTCTTTGTATTTGTGGTTTTCTTACTGGAGGACTTTTTCTTCTATCTCCTATGACAATATCTTCCTTCAAAAATATCCCCAGTACTTTTTTTGATTAGTCTTTCATTTAGACTATTAGTACATACTTTGTAGACAGATATACTAAGAAATCAGAAATACAGCATGAGAAATACTTTTTTCAGAAAACAGTAACCAACCTATCTGATCAATGGAAGCTATTTATTTTTAGAGAGGCAGTGCTGTACGGTGGTTAGAGATTAACTTTAGTGTTAGGAATACTTGTCTTCATGCCCTGATTATTATACATATTGTTTGTGGCACAGAGTAAGTCATTATAAGCAACATTTAATACCTGCAGATAATTCTCTAAAACTATAAATTAGAAAGAGGGTGCCAATCTGCACAGATCGAAAGAATTTTCTTTGCCAATGAAATACTTGTCTTGGATATATTTATCATCTATCTATTTATATTTATTTTTTATTTATATCGACATCCAGATAGAGTTAGGCATAGAGAGAAATTTATAAAACACTTTACAAAATTTAAAACACTATATAAATACTAGCTATGAAAATAGATGAAATATATAAAATCTCTAGCTATATAGTGTTATAGGTATACATGTATGTCAAACATTTTCTTTATTCTTTAATTTCATTCTAACATTTAAAGCTAAAATGTAACATTGAGGCCTTATGTCCATTTTCTTCCTATTTTTATTTGTAAGCTTACATGCCTTATTGGCAATAAATAATTCAAGTCTACTATCAGAGGCAAATTACTTCAAAAAAGTATAAAAGACAGCAGTTGTGAAATATTAAGCATCTGTATTATCCATTCATGCATGCAGATTCTCATTTATATCATCTCATATTAGGTCAGGTTATTTTATACAACAAAAGTTTTGTCTACATTCTGCCAAAACATCTGGAGAAAAAAAAGGAAAACATTCTCATCCAGATGTTTGATCAATATAACACCAAGCAGTAAGAATAATGTATAGTAATTTTTAAGAAAGAGCACCTGGGTGATTGATTGACTTTTTCATTTTTCATATGAATGTTTTGGTATCATGTAGACACAATCAATAAAAATTTCCTTTATGCAAGAAATATATGTAGTATGTACCATATACTTTTCAACTTGGTTGGGTATACTCAAATGCAGCTAAATCACAGCATATGATTTTGTAACAAAGATTTGATTGCCTGATTTGCTGCAGCCAGTCACATGTTTCAAAAGGTCTCAGTGATGAAGTCCAAAATTTCTTATTTATCAGTCAATCTTGATATTATTGGCAATGATTCGGATGAAGGAATAGATGGTATTTATGCCAAACTTGTAAATGCAATGAAGATGGAAAGAATAGACAACATTTGGGTGAACAAATCAGAATTCACAGATTTCTTGGCAGGCTGTTGGGAATAAGTTTAAGAAGGATAATTCTAACATCCTATACTTGGGTCTAAGTGGCAACTAAGAAGCAAGAGAGCTTTTAAATTAGTACTATGTTCTTGATTCTCATTCACTATCACTCCACTACTATGGTTAAGTAAAAGGCCATTAGCATCTGTCACTTAGATTATTAGAATTACCTCCCAAATAGTCATCCAATCTAAAGTTTCTTCTCACACTAGTCTATCCTCCATGTTGCTTTTTCTCATTAATTCCACATCTGATCATGTTATTCCTCTAACCAATAAACTCTACTGGGTCCCTATAATTTCTAGGATAAAATGTAACTATTCTGATTAGCTTTTAAAACCCTTCAAAATCTGGTCTCTATCTATTTTCAGCTGAAAACAAAACTTTACTACTTTCACATACTTTGTCATCTAACAAAACTGGCCTTCTCTCCATTCCTTACATATAGCACTCCATCTCCTATTGCTGTAACTTTTTATTGGTGATTTGTGATATCCTATGAGCATTCCATCCTCATCTCCCTCTCACAGAATCCATCTCTTTGTTCTCAATGTAATGTAAACCTCATGTTTGACATGAACACTTCCTTGATTTTTCCAAACACAAGTGCCCTTCCTCTACAAAATATTTTTATTTAACTACTTGTAATTATTTGCATGCTTCTCACCTATATATACTTTTATTTGTCCTTGTTATCTATTTTTGAGTTGAGTTTTTTTTTATCCCTTTGTATTTCCTTCTCTAGTGCCTAGCATAGTTCCAGGACTCTAGGAGGCATTTGTTGACTGATTGATTGGTAGAAGATGGAAGGATGAGATGGAAATAGGTTGAGAGGCAAATTTCTGTAAGATTATGTCTGAAATACTAAAATTCAGAGAGAGCTGAGGTTGATGATCAATGTAAAGAAAGAGAAAAGACTATTAAAGCATTATTGGGGGCAAGAGAAAAACATGAGTGGATCAGGCTATTGCTTAAACTGGAAAAAAATGATGATGATGGATTACAAAGCGAAGGCAGAATTGCTTTTGTTCTGATTTCCCTTTGAGAGTAGACTGTGATGTAATCAGAAACAAATTGTTAAGGAGTAGAAATCTAAGATAAGTGAGAGAGTAGAAAGAAAATATCTCCCTATCATTAATGATTTCAAGTCATGAAGGCTGAATGAATTATATTTCAGTGTACCAAAAGAACTGGTTTATGTGATTGTGGAATTGTTGTCGGTAAGCCTTGAAAAACTACAGAAAAGGAGACGAGTCACAAATGTGTAGTCAGACAAATATTCTGAATTTCTTTAAAAAACGGATTTTTCAGATTAAAGGATAGTATGCTTGACTTGTATTCTTCTTTTTTCATTTGTAGTTCTTTATTTTTTTTAATATAAATTTATTTATTTAACTTTTTACATTCATTT
>JAQQSK010011947.1:0-12068 GCA_028658325.1 Potorous gilbertii
GGAGTAATTTGAAGTCAACACTTGGGGAGGGACAGGATCAAAAGAGAGAATAGAAACAATGGGGGGCAGGATAGAATGGAGGGAAATATAGCTAGTCTTACACAACACGACTATTATGGAAGTCATTTGCAAAACTACACAGATATGGCCTATATTGAATTGCCTGCTTTCCCAAAGGGAATGGGTGGAGAGGGAGGGATGGGGAAAAGTTGGAACTCAATGTTTTAGGAACAACTGTTGAGTATTGTTCTTGCTACTAGGAAATAAGAAATACAGGTAATGGGGAATAGAAAGTTATCTGGTCCTACAGGACTAAAGAGAAGATGGGGACAAGGGAAGGGAGGGATAATAGAAGAGAGGGCAGATTGGTGATAGGGTAAGTTAGAATGCTGGGTGTATTGGGGTGGTGGGAGGGGACAAATGGGGAGAAAAATTGGAACCCAAAATTTTGTGAAAATGAATGTAAAAAGTTAAATAAATAAAGTTCTGGTGAAGACCCTGACCTTAGTAAGCAGGAAATACAGGTGGGGAAAGGAGAGGGAGAGAAGCATTTGGGATCATGGGTAGGGCTACTTTAAATTCCAAGGACTTTTGGCTTGGGGTAAGCAATCTTTTCTGGAAAAAAAATTCAATTTAGCAAACTGAGAAAAATAGTTCTCTTTCTGAAGGTGAAGGTTTCTGAAGGTTTTAGCTTAGTCTGATGACTTGCCTGTTTTTGTCTTTCTAAAAGACCTATGATTGCGCCTATGTGGTTTTTAAAAATACATTTTTATTGATATCTCTTGCTTATACATCACCCACATTCTCCAATGTATCCTTTTTCCTTTCCCCACTAAAATCATCCCTTATAATAAAGGATAATAAAGAGAAAGAAAGTTCAGCAAAAATTAATTAAGATTTCAAAAAGTCTTTCATTAATATATAGCTTTCCAAATATATAGTCTGACCCATCTGCAAAGAAAACTAGGAGTAGGGCAGGTGTCTATCTGTTCTTTGATTTCAAGCTTGACTATTACAATTTCATAGCATTTAGATACATTTAAATTTAAATTTAAGTAAATTGTTATTACTCTTTCCATTTATGTTGTTGTAATCATTGTGCATATTGTTTTCATGGTTCCGCTTACTTCACCTGCATCAGTTAGTATACTTTTTAACATACTTCTCCATACACATTATACTTGTCCTTTCTTACATCACAGTAAATATTCCATTACATTCATATACAATTGTTTAATCATTCCCCAATTGATGAATGTCTACTCTGTTCCCATTTCTTTTCAAAAAGTGATGTTATTTAGATATGCATTGGATTTTCTTTTTATCATTGACCTTCTTACAAGTATATTCCTAAACGTGGAATCCTTAGTCAAAAGTTATAAATAATTTAGTCACTTTCTTAAAAGTTATAAATAATTTAATCACTTTCTTCACATAATTACAGATTGCTTTCTACTATTGTTAGGCTAATTCATAGCTTCTCAAACAATGCGTTGGTGTGCCCATCTTTCCATAACCCCTCCAATCATGACCATTCAATTTTGTCATCTTTGCTGATTTGCTACATCTAAGATATAGTTGTTACTTGCTTTGGTCTTATTTTTAGAGATTTTTCAGCAGTTTTCATATAGTTTTTAATAGTTTACAATTCTCCTTTTGAGAAATGTTTGTTCTTGTTATTTGACAATTTTTCTTAGAGAATAGCTTCTGGTCTTATATATTTCTTAGTTGTCTATCTACCTTACCTGGGTAACTAGGTAGTACAGTAGATAGAGCTACCAGTGCAGGAGTCAGGAGGACCTGAGTTCAAATCTCACCTCAGACATTTGATACGCACTAGCTGTGTGACCTTGGGCAAGTCACTTAACCCCAATTGCTTCTTCCTGGGTCATCTCCAGCCATCCTGATGAATATCTGGTCACTGGATTCAGATGGCTCTGGAGGAGAAGTGAGGCTGGTGACCTGCACTACTCTCCCTCACTCAAAACAAAGTCAAGTGCAAGTCATGTCATTATTTCTCCGATGGCATGGTCTTCTTTGGCAACAAAGGACAAACACACATCTATCTTGACTACCAAGGGCTTATCGGAGATATTTTATATAGTGCTTCCCCCTTTCCCACACCTTTGAGGGATTATTTTATTTTAGCTGTGTTAATTTTATTTGTGCAAAAGCTTTTCAATTTTATGTCATCAAAATTATTTTTCTTTTGTAATTGCCTGTATCTCTTGTTTGTTAAAAATCCACCCCCAGGGCATGGTTTGAAAGGTGCATGATCAATATTTGTTCTACTTTTTTACTTGTATGAACTTTAATGTTCAGATCACATCTGACATGTTTGTGGTCCAAACCCAATTTTTGCCAGTTTGCTTTCCAGTTTTCCCAGAAATTCTTGAAAAATAAGTAGCTTTTTTCAAGTTTATCAAACACTAGGTTATTGAGTTCAATTATTTCTGATTCCTCCTTATCTGGTATATTTTATTGATCAACTTTTTAAAAAATTTAAATCAGAACCAAATTGATTTGATAATTATTGCTTCGTAGTATAAATTTCATTATGGAAGAAGTGCGCCTTCATTTCTACTTTGTAAAAAAAAGTTTCTCTCTAAATTCTCATTCTTTATTTCTTGGGCATGCTGCCCCTCTGTCATTTTATTGGATTTATGAGAGATTGTTGTTGTTGTTATTCAGTTGTTTTCAGTTATGTCTGATTTTTCATGATCCTGTTTTAGGATTTTCTTGGCAAAAATACTGAAGTGGCTTGTCTTTTTGTTGTTGTTGTTGTTTTTGTTTTTTCTGGAAACCAAGGCAAACCAGGGGTAAGTGACTTGCCCAGAATCACACAGCTAATAAGTATCTGAAGCTAGATTTGAACTCAAGGAGATGAGTCTTCCTGGCACCCAACCTGGCATTCTATCCACTATGCCACCTACTTGCCCTTCATAAAAGGTTTCTGTTTTCTCCATTTTTTTAGTATTGGTTTTTAGACTTTTTTTTCTTCTCTACCATAAGTTAACACTTTGTCCCAATATTAGGTTTTACTTACTTACTTACTACTTTAATATAAAACTATTCCCCCAAACACTATTCCTTTGCCCCATATACACACCCCATGCTCCATTTTATCAACCATTTTCTTTGTTCTAAGACTTTACTTTTCTTTTATTTATTTTGTTATATACTTCTCAATTTTCTCATCTCTTTCTTCTCTGTTAAACGTTTACTTCAAAATCCCCCTTCCAACTTTTTCATGTTAGCAGGTTTTCTCTTTTTTCTCTTGCATCTATGGCTATGAAGTTTTTCTTTTCTTCGTTCTCTTCCTTAATTCCCTTTCAGACTTTTCTGAAATGTTGTATTCTGATTCATGATCTATACCCTTATTCATTCCTTTCTCTCATCTCTTTCTGTTCTTCATGTGATTAAAACTTCTAACAAACTTTACCTTTTCAGATTTTCTAGGTTTCTTTATAACTCTTGCCTCACATTTTTTTTCTTCTGTGTCTCACTTTCAGATATAGGAATTCATAGAGAAGTAAGGTTGGATAGAGGCAGCATTGCATGGTAGAACTGCCATGTGTCCCGAATGATTTGTTCCCTGTTCTCCCCTAATCAATCTCCTCCTCAATGAATATGCCATTTTATCTAAGAATCTGATCTTCAGCTGCCCCTAGGAGCTCTCATGTCCCTTCTCCTAGGCAGGATATGCCTGTCCATGGAAACTCAAAACTCAGAAATTTATTTCCTAGTGCATCAACATCCCCAAGATTAAAACTGTTACGACATCTCCATCAATTGTCACAGGCACACAATTCTTCTCTCTTGGAAGGGCCTTTCAGCCAAAAGCTAAAAGGGGGAAGGGACTAAGCATTTACATAATGCTTACTATGTGCCAGGTAATGGATCACAACAGCCCTATGAAGTAACTGCCCTTATCATTCCCAATTAACAATTAAGAAAACTGAGGCAAACAGGATGAATGACATATCCAAGGTTACATAGCTAGTATATGTCTCAGGTCACATTTGAACTTGAATCTTCCTCCAGGTCCAGTGGTCTATCCATTGTAACTGCCTCTAAAGGTCCCTTTCCCTTCCACCAGATTCATTCAGGTAAGAGCTGTAAGGAAGTATTCTCCAGCATTTATCTTGGCAGGGTTCTCTGTTCTGTCTTTCAGCTAACTGTTTTTGTTGTACCTCTAAGGCAGAAATACTCTTTGAAGGGAGAGGGATTCTTCAAGCATTAACAAATTTTGGATAAAGCATCCAGTCTGCCATCTTGAAGAAGCAAAAGGTACAAAGTCAGAATGTGTTCCTGTAAAGAAGAGGAAGTTGACCAGCACAGGACCCCAACTGGAAGCCGGAAGCAGACAGGAAGTTCCCAATTTTGTGACCAGTGAAATTGAATATGACAGAGACCACAAGACAAATAAAGTGATGTTCAACAATGGCCACATGAGACCAACAAAGAGAGATGCTCACAGGTAATACATACCCTCTCTCACATACCAATCAGAGACTGTCTGCCACCTAATACCGGCAAGAAGAGACTGAGCAGACAGTATTACATTATTAGATGACATCAACAACCCTTCAGGATTGAAGGTAAGAGTTGCCCTTTCATATTGTCATACAGTTTTACAGTGTGTTTGTGCCTCACTTTGTATTTTCCCCATCTGTGTCCTGTCTTCCCACTGATTGCATGCCTATTTGTGGGAATGTGTATTTCAGGTTTATAGAAGTTTTGAACTAATTGTGTACTCTAACTTACTTGCAAAAGTAAATGCATTAGTAAAGACTTGTGGACAAGGGCAGATCCACAGACTATCTTTAATCTGTGATTGCCTAGTCTGGTGGTTAGAACTCTATGCCAAATTGAGATTCTATAATAAGAATTTCTATCACATTCTGTCTTATCCTTACTTCTTTGGATACTAATCTTAGTTACTCTGTTAAACTATAAGCTCCTTGAAGTTAGGAATATATAATTTTTCATGTCTGTAACCCCAGAACCTGGCACAGTACCTTGCACATTAGAGGGAATTAAAAATATTTGCCAAATTGAATGAAAGCATTGCCCAAGCATTACATTAAAGTTTGTATTTGTTCAGCTGCTAAACACAAAGAGAGATTAATAACTATCTCAACACAATGAGTAACCTCATCTATTAAAAAGAGTAAAAAAACTTGCAAATACTTCTGATGCAGTAAGCAAAAAAAACATCGCAGCCGTAATTTCTATTTTATATGAACTCCCTTCCATTGCTGACCTGGTAACTTCTCACCAAGTAGCAGAATGGAAGATTCCTGGCACATTAGACAACAAACTAGCTTATTAAAAATTGCAAAGAATAGAGATGATATCAAATGTTATGCAAAAAGTCCAGGCTGTTTTGCCAGAAGAATTCAGTCTGCTGAGTAAAATACTATTTTCTGTGTCTTCTGATCTGATGTTAACATTTTTCCAAATGACATGACTGCTTAAAGAGAAAACATATTTCACATGTTTAGGGGCTCTTACAAATAACAACACTGATCCCTGTATTTGAATATCTCAACTGGCCTCTTACTGGTAACATGATAACAAAAGCAGTTCACTCAGAGAACAGCTTTTCTGTCTCTTCTATTCTTTCCCATTCCTGCATTGATATGAAGATCAGAGTCATCTTTCTGAATGAGATTTAGAATCCTGATGCAAACAATGAGAGACACTAAAGACTTTCTGGTTCTCCCAAATTTGTATTCAGACTCTTCTTTTGTTCCAGCTGTAATCACATTCCTATCAGTATTCCAAGGATTTGGGCAAACAGTCTGCCTCTGTCAAAATTGTAGTGAGTTAATGTAATCCCATATAGCTTGGCTGTGCAAATTATTGCCTTTGAAGGAAGATGTAAGTTGATATTTTGACATATGTCAGTTTTATTTGCAGCTCAGTTTTGATTTTTTTTAAGCATTTTGACACTAGCTTAGTCACTCAAATGTGAGATAGTGCATGCAATTAAACTTCAGAAAATAAAAAGGAAAAAAATGACAGATATGACTTAAAGTCACAGAGACAAGAAAATCCAGATAATAAGATGAACTTGTGATCTTCATTCCCTGTTTATTCTGTTGTTCTCTCAAGAGAAACAAATATATGTAAGTAGAACCATTAGGTGTTAGGTTTTATTTCTTATCTTTCCAGATTAATAAATCATGTTGCTATCATTCCTTCATACATTAGTGTCAATAATCTTCATAATGTTTGTCCCTTATTTCATGAACCCTCTACTAGTCCTTTAAGAAAAGTAATATTTTTCAAAATACTTAAACCATCTGGCTAAATGACCTATGCCTAGGTGAATGAAGAATTGAGGCAATTCTTAGAATAACTCAACTTATGAACAAATTCACCTGAAATATGAAGATAACTGGGGTGAAAAATGTGTTTGTTATACTGAAATATGCAGTACTGTAATGGCTTTCATCTTCTCCCTCATTTAATGAAACTAGTCACAACTTAGCTCAGGAAGTTTTGGAGAAGCTTGGTTAAAAACCCTCAGTCATAAGTTTTGAAAGAGAATATCACCATTTCTTACACGTATGCTTTTTAAATAATTAATTTAATAATACTTATTTTCACCACTGTTAATTCTGACATCAGGAAGCAAGGATTAGGGCCAATAAGTAGGTAGTGAGCCTCAGTAGTTGTATAATGTATATCTATGAGTCTGGATAGAATTTCCTCTCATTATACATCATATAAGGAAATGAAGACCAAACAGAGAAAAGATGGCTTAGAAAACAATATATTTCCCTCCTTTAAACAGGGTCTCATATATAGTGTTTTCTAGACTACCAAAGATCAAAGTCTTTATGGAAGCAAACAAAAAAAGTACTGAATACTTACATGGTATGAAATGAGAGGAAACTCTGTCCATGTATACATGTGTGTATAAGTATTTATATGAGAACTAACCAATGAAGGCCCATTTTTGGAAACAAGCAAACATGCAGTTTGGCGAGTCTCCTTCTGAAAGTACATGATATAGAATGAGAGATGAGGGAAAGGCCTAAAATTAGAGCATGAAGAGTTCAAATTCTGACAATTTCCAATCTACTTATCTACTTCTGAAGAGATTATGGGGGGCTTTTTGGTTGGCTGCTGAGCTGTAACTGAGAAAACAAAACACTCTTATTCAAAAAACTTTTTATCTTTCTCTTTTTTTCCTTCCTGCTGGTCATATGGTGAGGATGACTGAGCTCTAGAAGGCTAGTGGAGTGATACACTCCTCCTTACTCCCCTTACCTCCTAACAGGCTGTCCCATGAGCAAATGTACTCTTAGGCAAACCTGTTTCTAGAAAGGACTATCTCCTATTTGTGTCTTTTTTTCCTTTGGTACAGGGCCTTGTGAGATTTTAAAATATTGGAGGAGTCATCAGAGGTCCAATGACAAGAGTCCATGGTAAAGGATGCTGTAGCTGTCAGAATCAGGTTTCACAAGAGTGTCAGTGAAGCATTGAGGACTGATCTGTTTGCCTCATCCCAGCAGCGGATCAACCTGGAAATGAGATTTGTGTTCTACAAATGAGGAACTGAATGTTCATTACAGCGGTGTATTCAGAAGTGAACTTCGTTGAAACAAAAATTTTATAGCATTTACTTGAAGTTTGAGCTCGCTCTCCTCAAGGACTGTGGTGGTACAGGGGAGAAAAAACTCCCAATTCAGGAGAGTGTGTTTATACTTTGATTCTTACTACATCTTTCCGTAAATATTCCTTTGTAAAAGATAATTGTATTAAATGTTTAATCATACTAAAGAGGAATAAACTGATTAAATTTATTTTAGTGTGTTTATCACTAGTTAAATAATTTTGAAGTGATAATTGGTACTGAGTGATTGGTATTCAAGGGAACACAGGAACATACATTGCAATGGAAGCTCAAAACAGTTAGCATTAGAGTAACAGCCCCAGCATCTCAAGGTTTACCCTTGGACTCTAAATAGGAAATTTAGCTACCCTTTGGGTACCTGACTTGCAAGCTGGAATAAGTTCTCCCTCTCTTCCCCAAGGTTTTTATTAGACATATTTAGGTGTATATATGTATACACACACATATATATAATTAATAATGCCTTTCATGTAATTTATTCATAGTTGGTAAGAAACTACAACTTTATGCTGACTTTAGATTTTTCCATTGAGCTTTTGCTATTTGTAATTTTAATTCCAATTAAAGAAAATTTGGACCCAAATGTCTTATTATTCCTTAAAAAGTCAGTAACCTAAAGCTTGGTCAAAAGAATGGATAGCAAAGCAGTGAATGCCTTTCAGAAAAAATGGCTTTGTTCCAGTCCACTAAAATAGACATTTCAGAAGCACTTTAAGATTTGTTTGTGATATTTGTTAACACTTCCCCCTCCCCCAAGGGAACCTCTTGGGTAGTGTACCTTTTATTGTTGACTTCTTTAAACCTATAGAATGGATATGTGTGTGTGTGTGTGTGTGTGTGTGTGTGTGTGTATACGTATATATATGAGAAAGATATTTTTTTCTCTATTCACACAACTACCACCTTAGTTCAGACTCAACACATATTACCTAGACTGTTTCAGACACCTCCTAACTAGTCTCCATAACTAAAGTCTCTTGCTATTCCAGTTTATCTGCCAAAAACCTACCAAAATGGCTTTCCTTAAGTGTGAATTTGACCATGTCACTCCTCTACTCACCCCTCAGTGACTCCCAATTACCGTTTTAACTTTTAAATCCCTTTACAACCTAGCTCCAACCTATCATTCCAATCTCAACTATACATTACTCTCAGACCCATATTCTATGATTTGTCCAGATCTTTACTCTGTTCCTCTCCCACTCCATTTCCACATCTTTATACTGGCCATCTGCCTCTTCACCTCCAAGTCCTGCAATCACTTTCTTTATTCCTGAATAAGCTCAAGCACCACCTTCTACATAAAATCTTCCCTGATCTTTTCAACTGCTAGTGTCCACCACACTCCCTGACTGACTTATATTTAACTACTCTGCACTTATTTGTATTTAATCATATGAATATATACGTGTATTTACATTTATATTTATATTTATATTCAATGTATACCTATTTACTGGCTTTCTTCAAGGTTCAGCTCAAATCCCACCTGCAAGAAACCTTTCCCTATCTATCTCTCCCCATTCCCACTGCCTCTTCTCTGAGATTATCTCTCATTTACCCTGTATGTATTGGATAGGTATATAATTGATTGCATGTCATTTCCCCCATTAGAATAACATCTCCTCAAGGGTAGGGACTATATTTTTGCTTTTTTGTATCCAAGTGTTAAGACACAATACTCACTATATAGTAAATGCTTAATAAATGCTTATCAACTGTTTGACTCATCATATATACTTGTTTTTCCCTATTGGAAAGCAAACTCCTTGAGAGTGGGCATTATTTCATCATTTATCTTTGTATCCACAATGCCTGGCACAACATAGACCTTTAATAAATACTGAGCAATTGATTAAGATTGGAGTATCCCAGCTAGCCACTAGAGAATTCTCAGACAGCAAATACATAGGTAAACAAGACCTTGCTATAACACCAAGAAATTAGAATTGATCCTGACTGTCTGGATCTGAAATTAATCCACAGGATGAACTAGAATGTTGCTCAAAATACTATGGTCTTGAATCCTCATTTTATATGAGCTCCTTTTGTCAGTTTGTGACCCCCTGTACTTACACGTTCATATGCAGAGTGAGATAATTATGTAATTTATTATGTAATAAGAAAGGGAGAAAAGCCTTTGGCTCTATCACCAAGGACTTACTAAATGCCTACTCTATGCCAAGCACTCTCCTAGGCATTGGAGATAAAAAGACAAATAATGAAATAATACTTGCTCTGTATAAAGTCATATCCATCACTATGCTGAAGAAGTTATGTTGATGACCTGGATCATGGTGACAAAGTCCCTAAGTCAAGTGATAGCCCATGTAAGGGACAAGGGGTTGAGTCATGATTTTGGAAGTCTCTGTCCATAAAGACCAGGATAAGTTGAACCTTTGACAGGTACACAAGGGTAGTCACTCGCTATACAATTCTGAAAAAGCACTTGTTTGCCTGTTATAGGAGGACCCTTGTTGCTACTCAGCAGCTAGACTCAGTAGTCTAGTGAATAGAGTACTGGACTTGGAGTCAGAATGATCTGATCTGAAGCTTCCTGGGCACATAAGGATATAAAAAATCCCACTTCTGTGGAATCAGAGCAAATCTATCTTTGAAGAGCAGAAGAGTCACCAACTCCTGCTCTGTAGACCAGGTGAGTTTCCACACAGAATCAAGATGGAATTAGAGGAATGAGGGGAAGGAGGTGATATTTGTAGAAGTTAAGTGCCACTGTATCTTTCTTTCGTGTCCTTGCTATGGTAGAGCTAAGTAAACCTCTTTTCGTTAACTTCGGTGGCTTATAAATGCCTCATTTAAACCTGAATAGAACCAGAACTAACATCTGTTTCCAGAGCCCTGCCCACTGTATATAATTGTCTATGGGACATGTCAGCACTCATCAGAGACATTGTATTCCCATTGCTGAACTCAACCAAATTTGTAACCATTATGAGAACAGCAGAAGTTGGGTGGGGAATCTATTTCCAATCTGGACATGGGAGCCATAATTCCATGTTGTCCTTGGAGTGACACCATGTGACACCCTGAGGACAAGGGAGCTCTTTATGTCCAGTGTATGTTCTCATGTCAATTGGAGCATCTACCTTTCCTATGTGGTGCTCACATACCTCCATCTAGCACATTGTCCCTCTTCCCCCATCTTAGGGCAAAAAGTTTGCCATGCTAAACAGTAATCTCCTAATCATGCTTGGTTATCAGTTAGGTGCCCTACCTCACAGAAACTGTGTGCCTGAGGAATTAATGCCACTCAATCTTAGGAAGAGTGAGGCAATTTCTTGGATCTGGTATAAAGATAGACCATAGTTCTTGTTGACTCTTTCTAGTTTTTGCTCATTCCTTACTTTGGTCAAATAGAATCCTAATCACACTTTGCTGTAGCTGATGGAAAGGAAGAAGGAAAAGGAGGATCCACTCCCTATTCCAGGACCACAAACAGTTTCTAAATTTCAATGGGATACACAATAAGTGGCAAACTCAGACATTCTGAATATTTTCATGACTCCCACCCCCAACTTCTAAGTCATTATCAGAACCTCACTCATAGTAATGACTTCTGTTTATTTTCCTCTCATGATACCACAACTTCTGGATACTAGCAGTAGCAGCAGTAGCAGTAGTAGTAGTAGTAGTAGTAGTAGTAGTAGTAGTAGTATTCCTGGTGTCTGTCCCTCTATGCTCCTATGTCATGGAAGCATAGCATGGCAAGGTCAGCAGATAGAAAACAGAAAGCCAAAAGATGTTACCACAGAGGGGCGGAGCCAAGATGGCGGAGTAGAAAGACTCACATTTGCTAGCTCCGAACCCACAGCCCATGGATTTCCTCTAAAAAGAACCCCCAACAAATTGTGGAACAGTGGAAGCGCGCAGAAACACAGTGAAGGAGATTTCCATTCCAGAGAGCCCTGAAAAACTGATCCCAAAGGTCCATCACGCACTGGACTGGAGCGGAACCCTCCCCTGCCCTGGCCGAGAGGAGCGAGCAGATCTGAGCAGGCATCAGGGATGGAAGCAACAGTGGCCACGAAGGTGCCTCCACCCACAGACGCACAGGTCAGTAAGAGAGACGGGCTGAGAGGGGAGCGGGGTGTCTCTGAGACTCAGGCCCCCTCGGGAGGCAGCGGCAGAGGCAGTGGCATGGGCAGCAGGTGGCCAGAGGCTACAGGAGCAGGCAGGAGCTCAGCAGCAGCTCCATTACAAAAGGTCTCTGCATAAACCCCCTGAGGGAACTGAACCTGGGAGGCGGCCCTGCCCCCACCTGAGTACCAGGAATTGAGCTCCCATTGTATAGCAGCCAGGACTGTCGCCAAAAGCCCTGAGGCTGGGGAGCAGCATTTGAATCTCAGACCCCCAAGCACTAGCTGGGCAGACCTAGGCAGGGGTGGAGAGGTCTCTC
>JAQQSK010011948.1:0-12068 GCA_028658325.1 Potorous gilbertii
CCCCATTTGTCCCCTCCCCCACCCCAATACATCGAGCATTCTAATTTCCCCTATCACCAGTCTGCCCTCTCTTCTATCATCCCTGCCTTCCTTCGTCCCCATCTTCCCTTTTTGCCCTGTAGGGCCAGATAACTTTCAGTTTCCCGTTACCTGTATTTCTTAGTAGCAAGAAAAATACTCAACATTTGTTCATAAAACTTTGAGTTCCAACTTCTCCACATCCCTCCCTCCCCACCCATTTCCTTTAGGAAGGCAGGAAATTCAATACAGGCCATATCTGTGCAGTTTTGCAGATGACTTCAATAATAGTCGTGTTGTGTAAGACTAAGTATATTTCCCTCCCTCCTATTCTGCCCCCCATTGCTTTTATTCTCTCTTTTGATCCTGTTTCTCTCCAAGAGTGTTTATTAAAAATTTCTCCCTCCTCCCATTGCCCTTCCTTCCCTCATGCGCCTCACCCTGCTTATCCCTGTTTCCCCCTATTTCCAGTATTGTAAGATAGGTTTCGATACCAAAAGGAGTGTGGATTTTATTCCTTCCTTTAGTCAGATGTGATAGGAGTAAAATTCTTCTTTTTCTCTCAGCTCCCTTCTTTTTCTCCCCACGAAAACGTCTCCTGCCTCCCTTTTCTATGAGGGATAATTTGCCCCATTTTATTTGTCCCTCTCTCCTCCCAATACGTTTCTCTCTCACTGATTGACTTCATTTTTTGAAGATATGATCTCATCCTATTCAATTCACTCTGTGCTCTCTGTTTCTGTGCGTGCACGTTTGTGTGTTTCTGTGTGTGCGTTTGTGTTATTGCACCAACTACCCAGATAATTAAAAGTTTCAAGAGTTACAAATGTTGTCTTTCTATGTAAGAAGGTTAACATTTCAATTTTAGCAAGGCCCTTATGATTTCTCTTCGCTGTTTATGTTTCATACTCCTTTTTATGCTTGTGTTTGAAAGTCATATTTTCTTTCACCTCTGGTTTATTCGTCAACAATTATTGAAAGTCCTCCATTTCATTGAAAGACCATATTTTCCCCTGAAGTATTATACTCAGTTTTGCTGAGTAGGTGATTCTTGCTTTTACTCCTACTTCTTTGACTTCTGGAATATCCTATTCCATTCCCTTCAATCCCTTAATGTAGAAGCTGCTAGATCTTGTGTTATCCTGATAATGTTTCCACAATACTTGAATTGTTTCTTGAACCATCATCTTGAAAGATGATGTCTAAGCTTTTTTTTTATCATGACTTTCAGGTAGTCCCAAAATTTTTAAATTGTCTCTCCTGGATCTATTTTCCAGGTCAGTTGTTTTTCCAATGACATATTTCACGTCAAGTTCTATTTTTTCATTCTTTTGGTTTTCTTTTGTGATGTCTTGGTTTCTTATAAAGTCATTAGCCTCCATCTCTTCCATTCTAATTTTGAAACAGCATTTTCTTCAGTGAGCTTTTGAACTTCCTTTTGCATTTGGCTTATTCTGCCTTTGAAAGTATTCTTCTCCTCAGTGGCTTTTTGAACCTCCTTTGCCAACTGAGTTAGCTTATTTTTTAAGGTGTTATTTTCTTCAGTATTTCTTTGAGTTTCCTTCAGCAAGGTGTGGACCTATTTTTCAGGCTTTTCTTGCGTCTCTCATTTCTCTTACGAGTTTTTCCTCCACCTATCTAACTTGATTTTCAGAATCCTTTTTGAGCTCTACCATGGCCTGAGCCCAGTGAATATTTATTCAGATATTTGGTATACAGAAGCTTTGACTTCTATATCTTTCCCTGATTGGAAGCATTGTTGTTCCTCATTGGAATGGAAAGGAGGAAATATCTGTTCACCAAGAAAGTAAACTTCTGTGGTCTTATTCTTTTTATCCCTTTTTTGGGCATTTTCCCAGTCATTTGCTTGACTTCTGAGATTCCTTTCGTCACCCACCTCGCCTCCAGGTCAGCCCAGCTAGTGCTTGGGGTCTGAGATTCAAATTCTACTTCCCAGAGTCAGGGCTTTCAGTGGGGACAGGGCTGATATTCAGTGTGAGATTAAGTTCAGCTGTTCGGGTGGGGGCATGGTCACCTCCCAGTTCTCAGTTCCCTCAGGGGTTTACAAGGAGGCCTTCAGGAATGGATCCATGCCCCTGCTTGCTTTTGAAGCCCCTGTCCACTGCTGCCTCTACTGCTGCCTCCTGAGGGAGCCCCCGACACATGGACAACCTGCTCTCTCCTGGCAATCCAAACAGGTTCTGCCACTAACCTCTGCCGTCTGTGGGTGGATGGATGTGCGTGGCTTCCAGACTCTGTCCACGAAGCCCACTTGTATCTGGTACCCTTGGTGCCGTGCAGGCAAGGCAGGGCCGGACCCTGTTCTGGGTCCAGAACACGACAGACCCCCAGTGTTGGCCCTTCAGGCCTCTTTGGAACAGAAAACCCCCTCCACTCTGCTGCTGTGCGGCTTCCACTGCTCCAGAATCAGTTGGAAGCCCCTCCCCACCTGTATTTTATGGGCTGTGGGTTCGGAGTTAGTATATGTGAATCTTTCTACTCTGCCATCTTGGCTCCTCCCCCCCAACACGGCTTTTTGCAATCCGCAGTTTGTTTGAACAATTTGCTTTATTACTATCTCTTCCCCTTCTACAGGGCCCATAGTTCTAGCAATTTTCTCTTGTACTCTAGATAGGAAATCCACAAAAGATTCTTCATTCTGTTGTCTGATTTGAGTGAAAGGCTCTATATTTTGTCCTGCCACAGTAAATCCTTCCCATGCCTCCTCAACATGTTGATCATTTCTCTCATAAGTTTCTGTGGAAAAGTAATTTTTGTATTTGTAATATAGTCCCCTGTGCCCAATATGTGCTAGAAATATCTCTGGGCATTTTGTGCATCCTGATTTTATGTTACTGATATCTGTCAACATGCCTCAGCATACAACGCCAGTCATTGCGGTACTTGTCTGGGGGTCAGTAAAGCCTGAATTACAAGTTTCTGATCATTAGGAGTAAATACATAAGTCACTGGTGATTTCATTTGTAATTTCACAAAGGGAGATTTTAGGCCATAAGTAGTTATGACCTTCTTAATCTCTTTGATCAAACTGGGTTGTACTCCCTCATGAGAACAAGTGCCATCCTCTGCCTGTAACACTGGCATAATTCAACCGTCCTCATAATTTCTTTGTTTTCTATCATCTGTTGATACCCACTAATTGGTGCTGGAGGTGAGGAGGTCAGCACTTCTTGCCATTTTTCGTTAGGTGATGTCTTCACCTCATTTTTCTTAACGTTTTCTTCAATGTTCTCCTGTTTACTAAAGTGTGGATCTACTTCCTTATGTTTTAACTTTCTCATAAGTAATCCTAAACTTTTAACTATACTGGCTAATTTGTCCACCTTTTGAGAAAGTTTGTATATTTCTCCTTTTTCCTCTTTCTATTCTCTAAGGGAAGGGTAAATGTTGTTAGTTACTATCTCCTCTGTGGATGACGTGTCGGCCCCCGAGAGTCATTGTGTGGAAGTTTGAGCTTAAGCCTCAAAAGCATGCCTTTCAGGTAAGCACAGTGAGTCTATGAGCCGTGTCTTAATGTGACTGTAAATTATGAAAATTTCTGTAGGGACCTCCTCAGGACTTTCTCGTTGAGTTCCAAAAGTTGCTCCCCTACCACCTTACATGACGCTGCATCACAGGAAGGATTATCACCTAGCCATGGGGAGGCTTTTATGCCGTTTCCAAAAATTCTAAAAATCTTTGAGGGGCATACTGAGCAGCCTTGCTTTTTTAAGAGCTTAGGTATGATTGTAGCATAGGTTTCTTTTTGTGAAGTGGTTACGTGTTGCCCTATGGTAAACTTGCGTTAAAATGATGCTTACACAACTTGCTCCAGTGGTTTTTGTTCCAAAAAAACCTGTTTGCCCCAGGGGTTTTTAGCTGCGTTTGCTATCCTGAAAGTGAAACTATGGATGTCTGCTGATCCTGCCGCTGCTCAATCCAGGTGTGTGCTTCCCCAAGCTCTCCACTCTTACTCTGGAACCTATTGTTTTTTAGAGGATCCCCACGTTGGGCGCTAAAATGTGAGTTCCCAAAGATCTCATGCCTGCATGAGATCTTTCCTCTGGGCGTGAATGAATGAGGCGGGAGCAAGGATGATATGCACTCCGTTTATTCTCAGCTAGATCTGAGTTTATATAGACATTCTACTTCCATTGTACTTCTATTCAAGCAAGAAGTTTTGTAAATACTGTCTGTTATGCTTACATGCTTGGCTGTTGTTATTTCTGCTCAAGATAATTTTGAGGGTCAGTAATTCTGTAAGGGTGGTCCATCTCGTAAGTCACGCAAGGACCTGATAAACTGAGAGTTCCAGACCCCTTACAATGATCAAAATGCAGGAGTCATGATTGGTCAGCTCATCAATCTGTATTCTTTAAAAAATACATTTTGTTTTCCATGGTCGTGGTCACTTTGAATATTGTTATCTTTTCACAACTTAATTTCCTCTGCATTGATCTGTGTTAGCTTCCTGCACACTTTTTCAAATAATTCATATTCACAATTTTTTCTTGTAATAGCATTTTATTGTTTCCATATATCCAAATAAATATAGGCATTTGCCTTCAAAAGGACAGTCCCTCCATTTCCACTTTCTTGAAACAACAAAAAATGCTGCTGTAAATATGTTGATAATTGTGTTTTCAGGAAACTTTTTGTTCCTACATTTTTAAAAAAATAAATAACTGAAAATGTAGGAATAAAATGTGTGCGATGAAGGTACGAGAACAATTTAACTTATCAGAAAGTAGACAGAACATTACATATCATTGCTAATACATCAAATGTATTAGCATGTGCTACTCATGATTTTACATAATGCATCTGCAGAGCTCCATATACAACCAGATTTATGGGACTGTTTTGTTTTGTTTTGATTCAAGGGACTCACCATCATATTAATTTCATCCATTCCAGAGAATGTTTTGTTCTGTTAAATTTCAATGACACAGTGGAAAATGCAACAGGTTTTTAGAAGTAATGACATCCCAAAAGATAACCAGATAGCCATGTTACTCCATTCAAAATTTTGTTTCCAAGCCTGCTTCCCAGGTCAGGAAAAGCAAGAATCATCAAGTTATAATTAAATTACCATTCCTGGGTGGGCCAGGACACAAAATTTGAAGTAAATGCCTTACAGATTTGTTCTGTATTAGATAGGGCTAATTGTGACTGAATGTGGGCATAAGTAAGAGACACCCAAAAAAACACACAGTCACACACATAAAATGTCTGTGTGACATTTCAGTTTTCCAAATGTTATGAAAGAATGATTCAATAAACCCTAGAATAATGTATATGAAGTGTGAAAACTGAGAGCTGCTTCGGGGAAGTTGTATCCGTGAATTTAAACAAGAACGGATCCATGTTAACATGGCTAAATATTCATAATTCTGTGCTCCAGTGATTTGTTTCTGTCCCTGTGTTCTTTGAAATTTTAACCAATGATTTGAATGAAGAAATGGAATGTATTCTTGCCAAATTTTGAAATGACGCAAAGTTGAGAAAGGGAATTGATATGATGGATGGTGTGGTGAAGATATATGTGCATATACATTATAACATATGTACATACACATATTCATGTGTGTGTGGTCTAGGAAGAGTAATATGATGAATGCAATAATAATTAATTTAGAAGCTGTAAAAGTGAAATTCTTCACATTGTTAAATAAAGTTCTTTTCACACTCCTTGAATGGGTGAGACAGAGCTAGACCAGATTTTATGTGAAAGTAATCTGACATTGTTCATGAATCTAAATACAGTTCAATATTTTATAATTACAGGTTGAAAGGCTCTTATATTCTTAGGCTTATTTAAGAATCTTAATTTGAGAAAAACCAAGGTTACCCTGTTCTCTTCCCTGAACCGCTTTAGGAACCATGTTGTAAGAAATTCACTGAGGCAATGGAAAATGTCATATAATGAATGTTCACAATGATCAATTAACTAAATATCATTTTATACTCTCTTGGTTTAAGAAGCTGTGGTTTCTTAGCCAGAAGAAGAGAAAATATTTGGTGCAGGAAAAGGGATAAAAAACCATAGCCATTCTCTAGAATTTCAGGGACTGCCATGTGGAGGAGGAATTTTACTTTATTTACTTTGTATTTGAGGACAATTCTGGGACCAAGTGGTTAAAGTTATAGACCCATATTTTTCCTTAATTTAACTTTTACTTGATTAAAATCGCCTCATAATTTGTTTTGCCTTGAAGTAAACTGAGCTTCTGTTGAGAAAATTAGATTCCCAATTACTGGAGATTTTTAAATGAAAGTTAATATGGGATGATTTTGTGATAGATATCCTTGTCCAACTACAGATTAAATAGATAGCTTTCGCACCTCTTCTCAATGATTCCATAGATTTTACATATGAAATAATATAGGAAAGGAATATGATTTATTTTAGGAGATCTGAAGAAAATCAAATAAAGTACAAAGAAGCTCAAGGGAGTAAAAGTCAGTGATAGACCACCACAGTACAGTCCATGGAACATTAATAGTTGAATTACAGGATGTAAGTTCAAACCATCCCTCCAATATGACCTGGGGAAAGTAATCCATGGATGTTAAGGTGGAGGTTTTCCATTTTGTTCTTTTTAATTCTGATATATATTTTTTAAAATATGATATTTGGTATGATTTGATTCATCTATAAGAGACCAGGAAGATCAGAACAAAGTTAGCTATTTGTTAATACTCATGACCTGGGAAATTTTCTGATTAGGAAAGGACTTTAGATGTCTTCAATGAAAACCTGTAGCTAGTTAATAGTTTTTCGTCAAAATGTCTGATGAAGTTTTACCAAGTCTTTGATGGAAAAATCTCTATTACGAGGAAAGAAAATACCCAATTTTATCTCCTTCCTACAGTGTCAGAATTTAGAGTTAAGAAGACAATAAGTTTGAATCCCACGTCATACTTACTAATGTGATCAAGTTTCTGAGGGAGTTTCCTGATGTATATGATGATGACAAGGTATAAGATATGACTCCTAAGTTCATCCTGAGACTAAACTGAGTTAACATATATAAAGTATTTTGAAACCTTTAAGTACTACTTAAATTATCTCTAGCATTATCTTCTGAGAATGTCTATTTCAATTTTGGACAACTACAAAAATTAAGACTTTCCATCTTTGTGGGAAGGAGCCAAGATGGCAGAGGAAAACATACACATACACTAACTCCTAAATCACAGCCCACAAAATGCCTATAAAGGAGAAATCTCAACAAATTCTGGAGCAACAGAAGCCACACAACAACAGAGTGGAAGAGATATCTGTTCCAGAGAGATATGAAAAGCTGATATGAAAGGTCCATCACGCAATGGACCGAGAGCAGAGCCCAGCCCTGCTTTGGCCACGCAGCAAGGAGAAGAGCATGTCTGAGCAGGCTTCAGGGACAGAATCTCCAGAATCTGCGCAGGATCCTCCAGCCACAGGTGCCAAAGATCACTGAGAAGGACTTTTTAGCTTGCTAAGAGGGGAGCAGGATGTCCCCATAACTCAGGCCCCTCTTGGGAGTCAGCAGCAAAGGCAGCAGAGGACAGGGGCTCCCAAAGCAGTTAGGAGCTCGGATCAATTTTTGAAGGTCTGCACATAAACCACCTGAGGGAACAGAGCATTGTGCGGCGGCCCTGCACCCAACTGAGCAGCTGAATTTAATCTTACACTGAATACCAGTCCTGACCGCACCCTAAGGCTGGGAAGCAACATTTGAATCTCAGGCCCCCACCACTGGCTGGGCAGAACTGGAGGCAAGGTGGGTGTGGAGAGGAAACTCAGAAGTCAAGTAACTGGCTGCGAAAATGCCCAGAAAAGGGAAAAAAATAAGACCATAGAAGACTACTTTCTTGGTGAACAAATATCTCCTTCCGTTCTTTTTGATGAGGAAGGACAATGCTTGCCATCAGGGAAAGACATGAAAGTCAAGGATTCTGTAACCCAAACGTCCAGAATAAATATTCAATTTGCTCAGGCTATGGAAGGGCTCAAAAAGGAATTTGAAAATCAAGTTGGACAGGTGGAGGAAAACCTGGGAAGAGAAATGGGAGAGATGCAAGAAAAGCAAGAAAATTCGGTCAACACGTTGCTAAGGAAGACCCCAAAAAATGCTGAAGGAATTAACACCCTGAAAAACAGGCTAAATTAATTGGTAAAAGCGGTCCAAAAAGCCAATGAGGAGAAAAACGTTTTAAAAAGCAGAATTAGTCAAATGGAAAAGGAGGTTCAAAAGCTCACTGAAGAAAATACTTCTTTCAAAATTAGAATGGAACAGATGGAGGCTAACAACTTTATTAGAAACCAAGACATCATCAAACAAAAGCAAAAGAATGAAAAAATGGAACACAATGTGAAATATCTCATTGGAAAAACAACTGACCTGGAAAATAGATCCAGAAGAGAGAATTTAAAAATTGTGGGGCTATGTGAAAGCCATGATCAAAAAAAGAGCCTAGACATCATTTTTCATGAACTTATCAAGGAAAGATGAATTGATATTCTGGAATCTGGGGATAGAATAAATATTGAAAGAATCCATTGATCACCTCCAGAAAGAGATCAAGAAGGAGAACCTCAGGGGAGGAGCCAAGATGTCACAGTAGAAAGATTCACATATGCTAGCTCCAAAACCACAGCCCATGAATTTTCTTTAAAAAGAACTCCCAACAAATTCTGGAACAGTCGAAACCGCACAGCAATGGAGTCAAGGAGATTTCCATTTCAGGGAGCCCTGAAAAACCAATCCCAAAGGTCCATCACGCACTGGACAGGAGCAGAGCACAGCCCTGCCCTGGTCGCGAAGCACCTAGAGGAGCAGACCCGAGCAGGATTCAGGGACGGAATCTCTGGCGGCCAAGAAAGTCCCTCCACCCACAGGCACACAGGTCAGTGAGAGAGACTTCTGGGCGGGCTGAGAGGGGAGCTGGCGGTCTCCATAACTCAGGCGCCCTCGGGAGGCAGTGGCAGAGGCAGCAGACGGCCAGAGGCTCCAGGAGTAGGCAGGAGCTCAGCAGGAGATCCATTACTGAAGGTATCTGCATAAACATCCTGAAGGAAACGAGCCTGGGAGGCGGCCCTGCTCCCACCTGATAACCTGAACTTAGTCCCACTGAACAGCAGCCTCGCCTGCCAATGAAATCCCTGAGGCTGGAGAGCAGAACTGGAATCTCACACCTTAAGCACTAGCTGGGAGTATCTGGGTAGGGGTGGAGACGAATCTCAGAAGTATAGTAACTGTCTGGGAAAATGCCCAGAAAGGGGAAAAACCAAATAAGACCATAGCAGGTTACTTACTTGGTGAACGGATGTTTCCTCCTTTCCTTTCTGAAGAGGAAAAACAATGCTTACCATCAGGGAAAGACATAGGAGTCAAGGCCTCTATATCCCAAACATCTGAAATAGATATCCAGTGGGCTCAGGCCATGGAAGAGCTCAAAGAGGATTTTGAAAATCAACTTAGACAGGTGGAGGAAAAATTGGGAAGAGAAATGAGAGAGATGCAAGAAAAGAATGAAAAACGGGTCAATACCTTGATAAAGGAGAGCCCAAAAATGCTGAAGAGAATAATACTTTGAATAATAGGCTAACTCAATTGGCAAAAGAGATTCAAAAAGCCAATGAGGAGAAGAATGCTTTCAAAAGCAGAATTAGCCAAATGGAAAAGGAGGTGCCAAAGCTCACTGAAGAAAATACTTCTCTTAAAATTGGAGTGGAACAGATGGAGGCTGATGACGTTGTGAGAAACCAAGAAATCACAAAACAGAATCAAAGGAATGAAAAAATGGATGAGAATGTGAAATATGTCATTGGAAAAACAACTGATCTGGAAAATAGATCCAGGAGAGACAATTTAAAAATTATGGGACTACCTGAAAGCCATGATCAAAAAAAGAGCCTAGACATCATCTTTCCTGAAATTATCAAGGAAGCAACTGCCCTGATATTCTAGAAACAGAGGGCAAAATAAGTATTAAAGGAATCCACCAATCATCTCCTGAAAGAGATCCGAAAAGAGAAACTGTTAGGAACATTGTGGCCAAATTCCAGAGATCCCAGGTCAAAGAGAAAATATTGCAAGGAGCTAGAAAGAAACGATTCCAGCATTGTAGAAATACAACCAGGATAACACAAGATCTAGCAGCTTCTGCATTACGGGATCGAAGGGTGTGGAATAGGATATTGCAGAAGCCAGAAAGAGAAACTTCTAGGAACTTTGTGACCACATTGCAGAGTTTCCTGGTCAAGGAGAAAACATTTCAAGCACTTAAAAAGAAATAGTTCAAGTACTGCAGAAATACAATGAGGATAACACAAGATCTAGTATCTTCAACACTAAGGGATCAAAGGGCGTGGAATATTGTATTCCAGAAGTCAAAGGAACAAATCCTAAATCCAAGAATCACCTACTTAGCAAAACTGAGTATAATGCTTCAGTGGAAAAATGTTCTTTCAATGAAATAGAGGACGTTCAAGGATTCTTGATGAGAAGACCAGAGCTAAATGAAAATTTGGCTTTCAAACACAAGAATGAAGGTAAGCATGAAAAGGTAAACAGCAAAGAGAAGTCATAAGGGACTTTCTAAATTTGAACTATTTACGTTCCTACATGGAAAGACAGTATTTTTCACTCTTGAAACTTTTCAGTGTCTGGGTAGTTGGTGGGATTGTCTATACATAAACTCACATACACACACACACACACACACACACAGAGACAGAGAGCACAGAGTAAATCGAATAGGATGGGATCATGTCTTAATACAATGAAATTAAGTGGTGAGAGAGAAATATATTGGGAAGAGAAAGGGTGAAATGGAATGCGACAAATAATCTCTCATAAAAGAGGCAACCAAAAGACATTTTAATGGAGAGAAAAAGAGTGGAGGTGAGAGAAAAACATGGAGTTTACTCTCATCACATCCGACTAAAGGACGGAATAAAATGCACACTCATCTGGCTATGAAAACCTATCTTACAATGCAGGAAAGTGGGGGAGAAGGAAATAAGCAGGGTGGGGTGGGATGATGGAAGGGAGGGCAAAGGGAGAAGGGAACATTTTGAAGTCAACACTCTTGGGGAGGGACAGGATCAAAAGAGAGTATAGCAACAATGGGGAGCAAGATATGGTGGAGGGAAATATAGTTAGTCTTACACAACACGACTATTATGGACGTCACTTGCAACACTACACAGATATGGCCTATATTGATTTGCCTGCCTTCCCAAAGGGAATGGGAGGGGAGGGAGCGCTGGGGAGAAGTTGAAACTCAAAGTTTTAGGACCAACTGTTGAGTATTGTTCTTGCTACTAGGAAATAAGAAATACAGGTAATGGGGAATAGAAAGTTATCTGGCCCTACAGGACAAAAGAGAAGATGGGGTAATGGAAGGGAGGGATGAAAGAAGAGAGGACAGATTGGTGATATGGGTGATTAGAACGCTCAGTGTATTGGGGAGGGGGACGGGACAATTGGGGAGATAATTTCGAACGCAAAATTTTGTGAAAATGAATGTTAACAGTTAAATAAGTAAAGTTAATTACAAAAAGATTTTCCCTCTTTATACTGAACTGAAAGTTGTAATATCATACACCATCATGTCCTTTTTTAACTCTAGGTTCAGTCAGCAAACATGAAATACTTCTTTCATTTGAAACTCCCTCAAATATGAAGAGAAAGAAATAAAATGCTATGCAAACTTTTCGTCTTCCCGTGTTGATTTTATCAGCCTAACACTGTTTGACACTGTTTTCAGTACCATAATTTTCTTAGTCACTTTCCTTTGAATATAGCTCATCTTTTATATGTCTTTCCTAAAGCACATTTAAATGGACACTTGGAAGTGTTGAACAGATATTCCAAGTCAGTGGATCCTAAAGTTTTTAGCATTATGACATTTTAAATTCAGTGGTAATGGTGGTGATAATAGTAAAAGTAGCTGCAATAGAAGAAGAAAAACAAGAAAGTAATAGTTAACATCACTCAGTTGAAAGGATTAATTCTTGATTAAAACTTGATAAATTTTTTAGTAAAAACTCATTAATT
>JAQQSK010011949.1:0-12068 GCA_028658325.1 Potorous gilbertii
CAGCAAGCCTGGCTGCTATTCAATGGGAGCTTAAGTTCTGGTGCTCAGGTGGGGGCAGGGCCACCTCCCAGGCTCAGTTCCCTCATGGGGTTTATGGGGAGACCTTCCATAATGGAGCTGCTGCCGAGCTCCTGCCTGCTCCGGGAGCTTCTGGCCACCTGCTGCCTCTGCCACTGCCTCCCGAGGGGGCCCGAGTCATGGAGACACCCCACTCCCCTCTCAGCCCATCCAGACGTCTTTCTCACTGACCTGTGCATCTGTGGTGGAGGGACCTTCGTGGTCACTGGAGATTCTGTCCCTGAAGCCTGCTCGGATCTGTTCCTCTCCATGGGGCATGGCCAGGGCAGCGCTGGATTCTGCTCCCATCCAGGTGTTCAATGAACCTTTGAGGTTGGTTTTAAAGGGCTCTCTGGAACAGAAATCTCCTTCACCCCGTTGCTGTACGGCTTCTACTGTTCCAGAATTTGTTGGGAGTTCTTTTTAGAGGAAATCCATGGGCTGTGGGTTCAAAGCTAGCATATGTGAGTCTTTCTATTCTGCCATTTTGGCTCCACCCCCCCCAGGAGGGCAATTTCTAGAGAAAATAGCATCTTCCTGGAAACAAATATGGAGCAACAAGTTCAGAGATCCCTAAAGGATTCTAAATTCTCTATTTTATCTAATAGTCATTCCTATCATTCCTCCTATCTTAACTACCCCAGTTTCTATTGGCTCAATTTGCTGGTAAAATATTACCATATTGTGTATGAGGACTTAGGTCATAACTGCAAATGGGAAAAGGAAGATAGATACCACTTCTGACAAAGTTCCAAGCATGATCAATTTATTGGTCAAGCGTGAATCTACCAATATATAGGATTTCAGCTTCCTCAGTGAGTCAAGGCAATAAATGAGGGGGGTGGTTTTCTTTCATAGATTTGGGGGAGTACAGAGTTAAGAACAGAATTTAATTGGTTATGTAGCTGAGGTGTGGAGGACAATATGATTTGTTGGAAATTTGGAAATAAGGAACACTCCCTTTCCTCCTATGACTAAGAAGTGCTTTTAATGGCTCTTTTCAGGACCTTCCTGGCTTCAGAGTCACCAGGAATAGTAACTATTGCTCTTTCCCTCCCAATTCTATTTACTTATTTTTTTTTCTTTTGCTCATAAAGGGACCATTCCCTGATTGCTTCTTAGAGAGGCTTATTCACTGAATGGCCTTACCTAACTCTAAGTGAGTACCTGAATAGACCTAGGTCTCCCATTGCATCCTGGGCCTTCTCTAGTCATTCTGATGAATATCTGGTCACTGGATCCAGATGGCTCAGGAGGGGAAAGTGAGGTTGGTGACCTTTCACAGTCCTCCTTCACTCAAGACAAAGTCAAGTGCAAGTCATGTCATCATTTCTCTGGTGTCATGGTCTTCGAAAACAAAGGATGAACACTGACAGACAAGAAGTGCTCATTGTTTGAGTCTACCTGCAAAATAATGGCCTAGGCAAGTGGTGGGGAACCTGTGGCTTTGAGGCCATTTGTGATTTTCTAGGTCCTCAAGTGAAGACCTTTGACTGAATCCAAACTTCATAGAACAGAGATCCCAGATTTGTCCTGTGAAGTTTGGATTCAGTCAAAGGGCTGCACTTGAGGATCTAAAGGGCCACAGTAGACACAAGGCCACAGGTTCCCCACCTTTTGGACAGCAAACCAGACATCCTTGAAGGATAGCTTGGTGTTATGTAAATACTGGGCCAGATGCGCTATTGTCCATCCAAGGTGAACAGCATTCCTTGAGACAAGAACACAACAGTGATTATCAAAAGAACAGGGTTGCCAAACTGAGCCCATTACAGGCTAGCTGAATTGTGAACTAAGTTCAGAGACAGAGAACCATGACTTAAACAAATGCAAGACAATTAAATGTAAATAGAACCAATAAGAAAATGATGCAGAATCAATCTTGATCATTTCAAGAGTTTGGGAGGAACACAGAACTCTTGCTCAAGAAATGTTATAGTTATTAAGCACTAAATAAATAGTATAGTACTATAGGAGTCAAGCAGAGGCAATCTAGCTGTTAGAGATACAGAAAGACTCAAGTGGAATAAATAGAGTTGGAGGGAAGACTTCACTGCCTCCTTTGTCTGATGCTTTGGATATTATTATTTTGCTCTCACTGGTAGGAGAGAATAGTGCTCTTTCCCTCTGATCCACCATCTCATTGATTTGGATATCTTAACCAGCGAGTCATGTAAAGGAAATGTAGGAGGGAAATACTAAAGACTCTGTGCCCTCATGGAAGCAGCTCATCATGGAAACAAGCTGGCATTCAGGTCTTACATTTTAGTGACCCTTTCCAGGAAATAAATATGGGCCCTCCTGACCCATATGGAGAGGAATAGTGTAACACTCCACCTGCCCTGTGGTGTTCAGTTAGCATCTTGTTTTCATTCCTAATAAAATCAATTAAAGTAGTTTCACAAGGCCACAGGAGGGTTTTGTAAACAAGAGCTAGTGGTAGCCCAAGGTTTTCAGTCAGTTCCCTGACTACCTCTTGCTTTCCTTTTTTTTTTTAATCTAGGCTTATTCCTGAAGTTTTAAATGCCACTTTCTTTGCCTCTTAGGAGACAGTATCCTATGGTGTAAAGGTTTTCTTGCCAGAGATTTACCTTAAATGCTTTCTTGAGACCCCTCTTGCTGGGTGTAACTTGGCAACTCTGGTGAAAATGCATGTTATTCTAAGCTAGATTTTAAGAAAATACCAATTTTGAAGCTCAAAAATCCTAGTGGAGTCACACCTGTGCTTAACAAAAATAGTGAAAGATTTGTAATCTTCATGTGAGGAGGTATTCTGCCATTATATAGGATTAGGACTCTTGTACCACTTTTCACCGCTTAACATGATGGAAATGGAACAACCTGAAAAAACATACAAAAGAGGAGAAGGAATGAAGTTAGGATTGAGCAGGATCCTGATTTGGTCCATATTCAAAAAGCCAAGCTTACCTTGCATTCCTCTTCACCCCATCCCTATCTTTTCCCACCTTGATACTTCTTGTTTTGTGCAGTATACAAAGATTCATTACCAGTCTACATTTAAGGGGATGATGAGATTGACAGTCTAGTGGAGCTAGATTAAGGATAGAAGAATTGCAAACCATTAGAAGGGTCACATTTGGTTTTGATAGAGGGATTATCCTTGCTGATGAAATCACAACTCTTTGAATAATCAAAATATACTAAAAGACAATGTGGTGTGAAATAGCAGTGTGTCATAATTGGCAGTGCTAAATTGAAATGAGAAGGACCAGGGTTCAAATTCTGCCTCTTCTACTTGCTGGGCTTGGTTTTCTCATCTGTAAAATGGGAATAACAACTGTAGTACTTATCTCCCAGAGTTTTTATAAGGCATAAGAGAAACCCTTTGAGAAATTTAAAATTGTATATTAAGTCCAACACAAATCCTCACTTCTTAAATGAAGAATATTCATCCATCTATTTATTTATTTATCTGCTTATCTATCTATCTATTTGTTTATTTATTTATTTATTTATTTTATGGCCCTCACTGAAGTTGAGTGAAGTATGTTGATGACTACCTGTTAGCAGAACAGGTTTGTAATCTTGTTCACCATTTATTTGTTCACAGCATGCTCAGGATATGCTGAACACATAAAATACATCACCCTAAGTTTTAAGCAGGTTAATGGAAATCTTTTTACATGAGATTTTAAAGAAAACCATATTCCTATTTCTAAAACTCATTTCTATGTATGCATGGGAATTAATGAGCAGGATATTAACATGTTCCATATTACCAGTGTTGAAGGTATCTATTGCCTAGATTTTAGCCAGCATAGAAAATGCTCTTTCATGCTTAAAGATAATCTTTACAATGAGTTCATTTGATTTTTTTCCCCTGCATTATTGTATGACTGACTCATTCACAAATAGTATTTATAACTTTTTTTATGTGATTTTCTTCTTCTAAGGTTACTTCTTTAATAAAATGTTTACTTGGCAATTTTAGCACTAAAATAGGAATGGTAAAATCAGAATAATGTTGTATTACTTGATCCTTAATCCTAATAATATAGTTACAGAGTAACTGAAGTCACTAGAAAAATGGAAGACAATGGGCAAATTTTATATACATACACACATATCCATATATACGTTTACACTCACACACACACACACACACGCAGTTTGTTCAATCAAAGGGAGGAAGGGAACAAACATTTATTATGCTCCTACTGTATGTCGGATAGGCATATACTTTTGATCCTTACAATAAGTATTGGAGATGGTTGGTTTTATTAACTACCCTCATTTTAGAGGTGAGGAAACTAAGACATAAGTGATTTGCCCAAGGTCACAGAAGTAGTTAGTGTCTGAGGTCAGATTTGAACTCAGGTCTTCCTAACTGCAAGTGTGCTATATCCTGTACCATCTAAAACAGATCGTTTCATATATAAAGATTATGTTTTGTCAAACTATAATCTGGTAAAGCAGTTTTAAAATCTTCAAAGTATGAAATGCAAACAATATTATCAATTTAACAATTTCTGTTTTCACCAATCATGTTTGATTTAGTAGTATCTCATCAGTATTCATTTAGTCAACTAGCATTTATTAAGCACTTCTCTGTATTCCAGGCACAATGTTAAGTGCTGGGGAACAAGGAAAAGCAAAAATCATTCCTAATTTCAAGGAGCTCATGATCTCTATTTGCCAAGTCTCTTTAGGAATATTTGGTAAAGTGGAAAGAAATAGTTAATAAAATTTAGGCTTTCCCCACTTACTACTTGTATGAACACAGGTTATTTGGTCCTCACATGGCACTAAATGACTTCTAAAGTCCCTTCTAACCCTAGATATTATGATTTTTTTCTTAATTTCCAAATGTATAGGTCACCTACTCTTTGAACTGAAGGAAAAAAAAGTAATATGAAATGAATCTATGGCTTTAAATGTTTTAAAAATCCATATGGATAATTGATAGGGACATCTTTCTATAATGATTTATTTTATTTTCACAGAGAAAAGTAAACTGTTTAATAGGAATTGAGCTAAATTCCTAAATTTATGTAAAAGAAGATGACCAAATACAATCGTGATTCTAGAAAATGGGGCATAAAATAACCACAGTGTTTGATGAAAGTTAAAATAAAAAATGGTCTTATGATTTATGCATAGTCCAATAGAAAAGGAAAGTTACTCAGAAGATGAAAAGGCTACTATGTAGGGTCAAGCTAAGGCAGATTAAAAAGTCAACAGACAGTAGCTGAAATATTAAAATATCTTTGGACAGGTCATCTATTTAAAATATTGTTAAATATTTGGATAGCAGAGATAGTGGTAGGCATCTCATGGAGTCAGTGTGTTGGTCACAATCAAAAGAGGTGTCAAATACATCTTATTATGATTAAAAACTCACATAAACATATGGTATTTTTTCACTACTATTTGAATCAGAAACTATCTCCTAAGATTAAGATTCACTTTACATATAGTCTCTAGATTCCTTCTAATTATTCTTTCAGACTTTTAATAATAAATCCGATTTATTATTAAAGAATACAACCATATTTATGTATATGTGTATATATCTATATATCCGTAACTCAATAAACTTTTGTTGTATGAGTATGTATATATAGATATGCACACATGTACATGCCCCTATTTGGTTTTAAAACTGCAGTGTAATACACTGTTCTTATCCTCCAGGATTCTATAGCTTAGTTTAGGTGACATCTAAATACAGAATGGTAAAGAATAATGCAAAGACCACATTAAAAGAGACATCATAAAGCTATGATTAAGAACATGTAAGTTGTACCTACTGTGGGTTAAAGGAGGAAAAGGTAAATGTTTTAGAGTGATCAGAGAAGACTTCATGAACTACATGGAGCTTGATCTGGGTCATATATATATATATATTAAAATTTTATAATAATTTTATAAATCTGAATAAGATTTATACAGAGAAGAGTAAGATGGGCATTTTAAGTAGGGGAAATTCTAGGAACAAATTGGCTGAAATATAAATATGAAAGGATAGTGAGTAGACCTGACTGTCAGGAACAGAGGGCTTAATTATGGGAGTTCACCTAAGTATAATGGTATGAAGGCAGATTGGTGCCAGCTTATTTTTTTCCTGTGGAATGGGAGCGGGGGAAGGAAAGGGAGACAGAGAAAGAGAGAGAGAGAGAGAGAGAGAGAGAGAGAGAGAGAGAGAGAGAGAGAGAGAAAGTGAGACGATGAGAGAGTGAGAGCGAGCTCACTATTCATAAATATTTCAATCTAAAAAAGATTGGCTTTCACTGAAATGCTGCTGTGACATGGCATTATGCAATAGGGGTTATCGTGTGTTCTCAAAGAATGGCTAGCAAAGCACAAATTCTACTTCTACAGCAAGCTGTAGAAGTCTCAGGTACAATCTGAATGATGGACTAGATTCTCTAGGTAAGTTTGGAAAGGGGCATCACCAGGGCAATTTTTTTTTTTTGTCTACAAGAGTTCATGAAGACCATCTACTCAGTAGAAAAAGTACCACACTGATATCACAAATCCTTCAAACAGTGAGGTAGTCACTTCTGTATGACTTGTATTTTCTAGAAAATATAAACAAATAAAGTGAAATTTGGATTTTTTTGTCACTGTGGTAACCTTCAGAATAAAAAAAAAATCATGGAAAAAATCTGTTAAAAAAACCGTATATTGTTTTGGTAGTAGGTGAAGGGAATAAGGTAAATATAAAAAGTTTGGACAGTATATTGAGGTTACACTGGAAGAGCTTAAAGAAAATTTAAAATTAGTCAGTAACATTCTCAGAAAGGGCACCTGTGAGATTATTTGAATTAACTTATGTTAGTTATGTTGGGTTTTGAGGTAAGCATGCTCTCTCTGTCTTTTCTTAATTTCTAAATCTGGTAGAGATCAAATCAGGCATGCAATTTACCAGGCCCCCCCAGTCACCTAATATGCCTAAATTTTTATCTGGAGAGATGCTTGGTTGCTTATATCTGGGATAATCTAGACAAGTATTTCTTAGCATGTAATTGTCAGGACCTGTGTCACCATCATCTATAATTTTCTTGACCTATAGTAATATAACAAAATTCCCTTTTTAAGCATAGTAATGTAGCATTCAAAGAGTCTTTCCATTTCCAATCTCAAAAATGTTAGTATATACATATATATATACATACATATATTCATCTATTTTTTTTACTAGTTCTCACAACATAAATGAAAGATTTATTTGCACTCACTCCAATTATAACCTAGGATAAAACCCAGCCATGGGACACCCAGCTGGATTTAAACATCTTTCTGTCATTTTCCATCCTGAGTCTCCTTTGTTGCCCCTTACATATATTCTAGCTCTACATGTTGGTTAGTCATCTTTGGCAACATTGATGGACTCAGAAACAGGGGAATGTCCGCAACTTGCTTTGTGACCCCCAGTGAGGCTAACTGTGCCATCACAGAAGTGTTTTGTGGACCAGGCATCATCAGTACACCATTTTATAGCTGATGATGTTGGTTCTGTAGCACAAGCATAGACATGAAATTGATTCAAGGGGCCCAAAGCACACTTTGATGTCACCCCTAAGAGCACTATTAAGGACTACAGACCAGGGAGAGACACTGACAACTGAGTTCTCTCAAAGAAACAAATCAGTCTTTAAATAGTAAGGAGTCTAAGACAGAGTGTTAGCAGTTCAAAGGAAAGCGTGTCAGCAGGGCACTAGAGAGCAAAGAAATTATGCTCCAGTCTAGCGACATTGCTGTTTTAACAGGACATGAAGCAGGATGATTCATGAGACAAATAATTTTGTACTGGACTTTTTTTCAGTGTTCAAAGGTAAGGTTGTCAAGGGGAATTGTTTCAGAAAAAGTCTACTCCAGGTCTCTAATCTAGCCCTCTAGGGTTTTCACTTTTAATAAATTACAGAACCAAATAACCATGTATTTGAATTTTGGTCTGTGAAATCTTTCTTCATGGGAGGATACTCTGAAACTTGATCAGGGATTGAGTGTGACTTTGGGTTTTGAGGTCTCAGTCAACAGAATTCAAGTTTTGGTAAATTTTAACAAGCCTGAAGGGAATGAGTATGAGCCTGACAGCTGATTGTATTTGTATCAACTAAAGCCCAACCTATTTAAGGTCAGAGAAACCTATCAAAAGTTTGGCCTCCAGGTGATAAATTTTTCTGTCCATGATGACTCATGAAACTATTTACTAAGTTATGGAAGTATTAATAATAGTATCCTTGGAAAGATTGCCCACTATGATTAAATCATGGATCTTCTGAAGTATATAAGGATATTACTATTTTAGTTACGCCTCCTAATTCACACTTAAGAATATTGACATATTTTGTGGGTTATAGGTAACCTAAATATAATGAGATTAGTTATTGTGATATGTGAGAAAAGTTCTCACTGGTACAAGTAATAGACCCCAACTCAAATTTGTTATTTTGCAGTCATGAAGGCTGCTTTGATATAAAGAGGAAAGTTCTTTGACCTTGGAATGATCCCAAAATGAAATTGAAGGGCTGAACACAGCCATACTCAAATCAGGTATGAAAAAATGTCATCATGATGACTATATCCATTTACGGCCATATCTCAAAATGAAAGCAGGAACAGTCAGTCCCTAGAGTACTAGGACTAGAATCGATGAGCCAAAGATCTTGATTCATTTTCCAGCCTTTTCCAGCTCTATTGTTAGAAATTTGGTTTCTAATTTAGACCCAAGACCAAGGAATCTGGATGTGAGGTTGGAAGGCCAAATGCTATTTATCCCATTCTCTGTCATGTCCTCCAACCAAGGTTATGATTACCCATTCTTCAGCAAGACAAAGAGCTCCCTGTACTTCTGATTTTTAAGTGGATACTGTAAATTAGGAAGATAGAGTATGCTCCATTGTGAAAGAAAAAAAGTCAAATTAATCCCTTTTTTGTTGATAGTAGGTCAGTTAGAGCAAAGGCATTTTTAACTATACAAACAAATTAGTAAATTTTGAGATGCATCATAATCAAAGCCCAGCATCCAGGTCAAGTTTTAAAAACACTACAAACACCAGAAAGAATAAACACCAAACAGTAAGCATGAACGCATAAATTAAGGGTTAGGATCTTGCTGAGGCCTTCTCTTAATTAAACCAGGTCATATACAAAGCATCTGATTCATCTGATTACATATGCTTCATGAGGAAAACTAGTTCCATGAGGTTAGAGTGTTGCCTGCCTTGTGCAATGTGTGGGTCAGTCTTCAAGAAGCTCAGAATAGGAGTTGCTGAGGGAGCAAGTATCAGTAACAAAGCAGATGCTAAACTGTAAAATACTTATAAATAAAAACATCTCCTAGAAGTGTTATAGATAAATGAAATTTCTAAGAGAGCAAAGAAGGCCAAGGATATAGTCTTGGGGAGTACCCTTGTTGTTAGGGAACTGTAATGGTGATAATGATGTTGATGGTGATGATGGCGGTGATGATGGTGATAGTGGTGATGGTATTGACGGTGGTGATAATGGTGATGGTAGTGACGGTGGTGATGGTGATGATGGTGATGGTGGTGGTGGTGGTAGTGATAGTGATGGTGATGGTGGTGATGGTAATAGTGGTGATGGTATTGATGGTGGTGGTGGTGGTGATGGTGATGGTGATGGTATTGACGGTGGTGGTGGTGGTATTGACGGTGGTGGTGGTGGTGATGGTGATAGTGGTGATGGTATTGATGGTGGTGGTGGTGGTGATGGTGATGGTGATGATATTGACGGTGGTGGTGATGGTGGTGGTGATGGTGGTGATGGTGGTGGTGGTGATGGTAGTGATGGTGATGGTGGTGGTGGTGATGGTGGTGATGGTGATGGTGGTGGTGGTGGTGATGGTGGTAATTGCAGCAGCAGCACCAGTTGTGAAAGGAATAGGAAGGGGAGCAGCAGGAGTAATAAAGGAGAAGTCTTCCTGGGATTCTTATTAGGAATTCTGGATGTCTTAATACGCACAACAGTTTTGAACAACTCAGCTTTCATGACGGTAATAACAAATCACTCCTTTGTGCCACTGATAATTTCCTTTTCAAAACAGGTGATCACTTTTGTGGTCTTCCATGCAAAGAGTTCTGAAAAGTCTTCTACCATCTTCCTTTGGGATTCTTCATAGCATTCTGAGTTCTGTGTTCTAATAGAGGTTTGTAGAGGTAACTATTGATGTTCCTGTTGTGTTTTTAATGCAAATTATGATATGTCTGAGGACAGGGGCTGGATTCAGAATAAGAAGTAGACCTCAGTGTGAATCCTAGCCTTTCCACCTATTACTTATGTGATCTTGGGCAAGTCATCTAAGTACCCTGGGCTTCAGTTTCCTCATCAAAAGGAGGAGTGAACTACAGGGGCTGTGATGATCCTTCTAACACTAGATCAATGATCCTGTGAAAAATATACTTTCTTCAGTGTAATTTAGGCATAATATTATACATAAAATGCAGCCATCTGTATCTTTTGAACACCTCTGTATATGGTGGTGCTATGAAGGATATGAATGATATGAGTGACAGAAAGGAGTTGGGGAGTGCATTTTGGGAAGAGAGAGTAGAGGAGAAGATTATGTGCTGGTTAGAGAAAAAATAGTGGGGAATGCTGTCATCTAGACCAGGGGTGGGGAACCCATGACTTTGAGACCACATGTGACCCTCTATGTCCTCAAGTGTAGCCCTTTGAATCCAAACTTCACAGAAGAGCCACATTTGAGTATCTAGAGGGCCACATGTGACCTCAAGGCAGCAGGTTCCCCATCCTTGAATTGAAACAGAGTATCATATCACCCCAAATAGCATGAGAGGCTATAAAAACTTTGAACTTGAGGTACCAATAGAATATACTAGTGGAGATATTCTACAGGAGGCTGGAGATGGTCTGTACTTAGGTACAGAAGATTGATATTGAAAGTCACCTGCATAGAGATATTGTGTTGAATAAGACAAATAAGTGACATTTCTGAGAGAATGAAGAGGGCCAAGGACATTTCCTTTCAGAATACCCTTAGTGAGTTTTGAAGAGAATTATGGGCCAGGAAAGAAACAGAGCAAGCATGATTAGAGAGATAGGATGGAAACCGGGGAAGAAGGGGGGAAATGTGATACTATCTCTGAAGGCAAGAGAAGAGAAAGAATCCTTTAGATGAGAGTGGTTTCTTGTCAAAAATTTCAATGATGTAAAAGAGGATGAAAACTGGAACAAAGGCCATTGAATTTGATGAACTTGGAGAGGTTATTGATGATCTTAGGGAAATTATAACAGGAGGGAGTAGATGGAAATCTAGTTAGAAAGGTTTGAGGAGAAAAAATCTTGAAGAAGTAAAGGTATCATGTGAAGATATTTCCAAAAAATTCAGCAATAAAGGAGAGGGGGGAGATAGAATAGGAGGGAATAGTTTTTCAGGATTAGATAGAACTCAGCATGTTTGCAGATATGAAGGAAACAATGGCAAAAGGAAGTTTTGAGAGAGAGGATAACTGTTGAATCAAGGTTTCTGGTAAGAGGGAATGGTGTCAATGTTGCAAGTAGAATAAGAACAACTAACATTTATATAGAACTTTAAATTTATGAGTAAATTATGAAGTATTTTGCATAGTACCCAATTTGAGCCTCAGAACTCTGTGAAATAGATACTGTTATCTTAATATTACAATGAGGAACCTGAGACTGAGAAATATTAAATGACTTGTCACAGTCACCAAGCTGGTATCTGAGGCAACATCTGAACTGAGGGGTCCTTGATAGGATGTAAGAAGTATCTCTTCTTCTGTATGTCTGTGTTCATCCTTCATTGCCGAAGAAGACCATGCCATCAAAGAAATGATGACATGACTTGCACTTGACTTTGTTTTGAGTGAAGGAGGGCTATGCAGGTCACCAGCCTCACTTCTCCTCCAGAGCCATCTGAATCCAGTGACCACATATTCATCAGGATGACTGGAGATGACCCAGGATGAGGCAATTGGGATTAAGTGATTTGCCCAAGCTCATACAGCTAGTATCAAGTGTCTGATGTGAGATTTGAACTC
>JAQQSK010011950.1:0-12068 GCA_028658325.1 Potorous gilbertii
CCTCCCCCCACCCCCATTGTTAAGAAGAGTTTTGCAGATTTTAGAACGCTATATAAATGTGAATAGTTATTGTCATTATCTACAGGATGGAATGAACTGAAGCTGGGAACTCATTTGGAGCAGTGCGAGTGGTTTGAGCTAGGGAGGCCCTTTTAGCGGTCTCTTGCTATTTTTTTCCTTTCTACTTCTCTTTGTGTTTTCTTGGCCCACAAAGACCAAAGTGTGGTAGATAAGGACAGAGGCTGGTTAGGGGTGGTGGTGGAACTATCCAACTTCCCTTTTAAAAAAAAATCTTATGAACTGGGCAGCAAACAGCCTAGAATGGAAAAATCATATTCGTTCTTCTCTAGGTATGTATATATATACGTACATACATATTTGCGAGTTTAAAATTTATATATAATTATACTTACACATATTATAAAATACAATTATATTGTATATTTAATATAAGATTTATTTAATAATTTATTATGCTGTTACAATATGTGACATATTTGTAAATTATTGTATAAATAATTTATTTTATGTGATTACAATCTAGAATTTATATCCTATACATATACATGTATGTAAACATGCATATACACGTTTGTGTGTGTGTGTATATATATATACATACACATACGCACATATATACAAACATACATACAGTTGTACCTTCTTTGGTATAGGGGAAAGATGACTAGCCTGCTTGTCAGGAGGTCCAGCATCTGATTTTGGCTCCACCACTAACTTCCCCAGTAAATGAACAAATTCCCCACCTTAGCCTCATTGTTCTTATTTGTAAAATAAAGGGATTGGACTGGATGCTGTGAGTTCCCTTCAAACTGTTATTGTCTAAGATCTTCCAATAACAATAATTCAGAAAAACTGCAGTAAAGAAACAAAATATTGAGGATGTGAGGTCTTGACTACCTTGATATCTTTCCAAATGACTGTCTCTCATTTTCCTGAGTTTGGGTACTTAATCTCACTCATCAACATGAAGACCATTCTATTCCTTAAATGTAAGATAGTAGAAAAAAAAGTCAAGGCAGGATGTTTCTATGTAAAAGCCTCATTTTTGTTGGTCATTGTTTTTCTCTGAATCAGTCAGAAACAGGAAGAGAAATGTTTTTCAGATAAAGAGTGTATGTTACGCTGTTGCTTGTCTCAAAATTGCACTCTCATATAATATTTTTGCAATTTTGGGAAATGAGACTTAGTAACTTCCTTTTGCTCATGGTTTAATGATTGATTAGCGTCTGTGTTTTACTTAAGGCATTGGATAGTGTGGTGGACTTGGAACTGGGAAGGCCTGTGTTCAGATCCTGCCTCAGACACTCCCTAGCTATGCGACGATGGGTAAGTCACTTATATTGTAAACCTCAGATTACTCATCAGTAAAATAGACAGGTTAATACTGGTACTTACCTTCTAGGATGTAAGCTATCTATGCTATAACCTCACATGAGATAAAGGAACCTTTTGTAAACTATGAAGTGCTATATATAAATGTCAGTTTTTAACATACTTGCTTCTGCTGCTTAATTTCCTATTTACAAAAGGGAAATAAATGCTTAAATTGAAAATAAGGAGAAAAAGAGGCAGGCTGGTATAGGAGAGATAACACTTAAATTTGAGTTACAGAACCTGAGTTCAAATTTCACCTGTGCTGCGTATTTGCTGTGTGATTAAGGGCAGCTCACATTCTCCCTGGGCCCAGGTTTCCAGTAAAATGAAGGGTTTGGACCACATGCCCTCTAAAATGCCTTCTCTTTCTAGAAGTATGATCCTATTATCCCATATTGCCAATTGATAAATGAGCTCAGCTTTTCCTGTCATTATGGTTGAACTTTAAGGCATGCCGACCAGTAGGGACAAAACATAATCTATAAAGATAGATGTTGGATAGCAGGAAACTGACAAGAAATACCTTTTCATGGAAAACTCTTGCGGGCCTGTACTTCCCTCATCTCTGACTCCTCTAAACTTTGGACTTTTGTAGTTTGATTCTTTAGTTTATTATGTTCCTTGAACTTCCCCTCTTCCTAGTAAAACTATGTCAAGTCTTTTGTGCCTTCCCTATTTCACAATTTTGAATGACAATGAATGACTCTCTGGGCATAGACCCTTTGATAAAGTAGAGCTTTGGCTATGACCATTAGTGTGGTTTAACAGCACAGTTTTGGCTAGCTCCCAATAATTTATTAGCCATCTATGTTTATGGTCATCTCACTGTAATAGAATTATACTGTTGATGTCACTCAGCACTAGGCTATCTCTGAAAAATCTAAACGTGCTGTCTTGCTCAAATCATTTTATTTTTTCATTTATTTATAATGTTCTTTTCCTTTTAAATATTAATTCCAACCCTTCCCCCCCAATGAGAAAGCAAAGAATATTTCATTTATACTTGCAAAATCATGCAAAACACATTTCCATATTGACCATATTGTAGAACAAAGCAAAAATAAAAAATAAAACAGGGGAGAAAATTATACTTCACTTCGTACCCAGAGTACACTTTGGATAGAAATTTTTCATTATGAATCCTTTTGGAATTGCCTTGGATCATTGTATTGACCAGTGTAGTCAAGTTTTTCACAATGGATCATCATTACAACTTTGTTGTTACTGTGCACATTGATTTCTCAGTTCTTCTTATTTCACTTTGCATTAGTTCATGTATGTCTTCTCATGTTTTTCTGAAACCACCCCTCTTTTCATTTCTTATCACAATTATATGCCATAACTTGTTCTGCCATTCCTCAATTGATGAGTATCCCCTTAATGTCTAATTCTTTACCACCATGAAAAGAGCTGCTATAATTTTTTACATATAGGTTCTTTTCCTTTTTTTTTTGATCTTTTTGGGATATAGACCTAGTAGCGGCATTGCTAGGTCAAGGATAGGTAGGGGGTTTTTTTGCACCTAGTTCCAGATTGTTCTCCAAAATGGTTGGACCGGTTTACTACTCTACCAGCAGTTCATTAATGTACCTATTTTTCCTCATTCTGTCCAGCAGTTGTCGTTTCTGGTAGGTCTGAGGTGCTGCCTCAGAGATACTTTAATTTGCCTTTCTCTAATTAATAGTGATTTAGAGCATTTTTTCATGTGATATAGGTAACTTTGATTTCTTCTGACATCTGCCTGTTTATATTGTTTTTGACCACTTATGAATTGGGGAATGGCTCTTATTTTTTATAAATTTAACACCATTCCCTATATATTTGAGAAATGAGGCCATTATCAGAGAAACTTGCTGTAAAAATTTTTGAAATTACTTCATCATCTCTGTTGCCTTTTAGGAAAATATAGTTTCTCTGATTATCTCTCTTAATTAGGTCTGTTTTTACTTTTGCTTTTTCTGAGATTATGATTGCTGCTCATCTTTTTTACTTCAGCTGAAGCTTAATAGATTTTCTTCTAGTCCTTTTTTTTTTTTAACTCTATGGGTGTTTGTTTAAAGTGTGTCTCTTATACACAGCATATTGTTGTATTCTAATTTCTAATCCATTCTGTTAAGTGCTTCTGTTTTATGGCTTAGCCTATCCCATGCATATTCAGTTATGATTTACTGTGTATTTCCTCCTATCCTACTGTCTTCTGTTTATCCTTCTCTCTCTTTGTTCTGTCCCTCTTCAAAAGTCTTTTACTTCTGACCACTGCCTCCCTTATTGCAACCTCCCTTTTATCACCCCTCCCAATATTTTTATTCCCTTCTCCTATTTCCCATTTCTATGCCCAAATGAGTGTGTGTGTATATTTTCCTTCTTTGAACGAATTCCAATGAAAGTGAGATTCAAACATTGTCTACCACTCTCCTCTCCGAAATTCCTCACAACTATAAAAGCTCTTTCTTGTTTGACGCTTTTATGTGAAAAAAAATTTCCCCATTTTACCTCTTCCTTTACCCTTCTCCCAATGCACCCCTCTTTCTCAATCCTACTTTTTTTTTTGGAGATGCTCCCAACCTAGTCAACTCATACCTGTGTCCTCTATCTATGTAGATTCCTTCTAACTGCCCTAAAAATGATAAGAGTTCTTAGAAGTTACATGTATCATCTTTCCATATAAGAATGTAAGCAGTTCAGCTTTATTGAGTTCCTTATGATTACTTTTTCATGTTTATCTTTTTATGATTCTTTGAGTCTTCTGTCTGAATGTCAAATTTTCTATTTAGATCTGGTCTTTTCATCAGGCATGCTTGGAAATCCTCTATTTCATTAATTATCTATTTCTTCCCCTGAAGGATTATGCTCAGTTTTGCTGGGCACAGTATTCTCAATTGTAATCTTAGCCTCTTTGACTTTCAAAATATTATATTCCAAGTCCTCTGCTTCTTTAACATGGAAGCTGCTAAATCCTGACTGTGCCCACCCCTGTGATCTGGAAAATCTGCATAAAACTTTTTGGTCCTCCCTTCATACAAGAGAAGAAATCTGAATTTGTTTTCTTTTTCTGTAAAATTTAGGTTAAGTATTTGGTCATAGGCTCTATCATCTGCTGGCCTTTGCATGGCTCTGCAGCTTCCACAAAACTCCCCCCAAATTCCCATTTAATTTCTTATACTGACCCATGATAGATCGAAAACATGTTGGTGGAAGTTGAGATGTGGAAGAGATAATTGTATTATAAGTTTCAAGAAGAAATCAAAGGCATATATAGTCATATGAAAAAATGCTCTAAATCATGATTGATTAGAGAAATTCTTGTTACATGAAAATGATGAAGAGGTTAGTTTTGGAAAAACATTGGAAGTCCTCCAGGAAATAACACAGAGTGAAATGTGCAGAACCAAAGCTAGGCAGCACATGCCAGGCATGGAATCAGGAGGACCCATCTTCTTGGGTTGAAACCTGGTCTCAGATGCTTACTGGCTGTGTGATCCTGGGGAAATCTCTCAACCATATTTGCCTCAGTCTCCTCATCTTTAAAATGAGTTGGAGAAAGAAATGGCAAACCACTCCAGTGTCTTTACTAAGAAAACATCAAATGAGGTCATGAAGAGTTGGACACGGCCAAAAAACGACTGTGCAACAAGATAACATTGTACATAGTAACAGCAGTATTGTTTAAAGAGTATCTGTGAATGACTAAGCCATTCTAAACATTATGATCATTCAGATCAGCTATGAAGGACCTGTGAAGGAAAACGCTATCTACCTCCGGAGAAAGAATAGATGTATGAAAGTATATATTGTATGGTGTCCATTAAGATGAGACTTGACAAAGGTCACAGGTTACTACTATATTAATTAGTATTAATTAATTGGTATTAAATTAAACTGGATCCCCTAATTCCAGATCCAGCACTTGTCCTAACTTCTGATGCCTATTCTACCTCAGTTCACTTCAGTTCAATTCAACAGACATTTATTGAGCATCTCTTTATATTGGAGAGACAGAGACAAGAATGGAAAGGACCATTTACAATATTGTACTAGACAACCTTGCAGCAATCCATGAGCATTAGTACTAATGTTAAACGTGAGACTCGACTCCTATCCAAATCTCCCTGAGATGCATCTCCCTTATTAAAAGGAAAAATAAACTGTGACTGGGGCTCTTAATGTAATCATCATCAGGTGACACTCAGGGATACCCACTTCCCCTTATTGCTGACTTCCTGGAACATTTCTAGACTGCCATTCATGTTGACTATTCTCCAAGTCAAAATTCCTATATCCGCTACAACTGGAAGGGCAGATGGAGTGTACTAATTGCACCTTTAGGACACAGTCTCTATTGCTACCCTTCATGTTACCAGGTGATCATGTTACTTCTCCCTTCTCAGCCCCCTCCCAATTATGGATTCCATCTTCAGTCCTTTCCAGGTGTGTTACTCCTGAGGAATGATTATGTGGGTGATCTAGAAGCTGCCCAATCAGATTTTACAGCCAAGCCTAGAGACTGCAATGTCAGCAACCAGTGAGTGATAGATCACCAGTGGATCCTAACACAGTCTGGATTTCAGAGCATACTGATAACCTTTCTTCTACCTGGCCTTCCAATAAGTTAGGGAGACACTGAGGTGCAAAGGAAAGAGTATTGACTTTCAAATCACAAACATAGATTCAAATACTGCCTTTGATACTTTTTACCTCTGTGACTTTGGACAAATTATTTAATTTTTCTTGGCCTCAGTTTCCTCATCTATAAGATTAAGGATGGGTGGGTGTATGAGATGACTTCTGAGATCCCTTTCACCTCCAGGTCTATGATTCCTATGATCCTATGCCTTTTTTTTTTTGAGGGAAGAAGGCAAGGCAATTGGGGTTAAGTGACTTACCCAAGGTCATACAGCTAGTAAGTGTGACAAGTTGTCTGAGGCAGGATTTGAACTCAGGTCATTCTGACTCCAGGTCCGGTGCTCTACTCATTGCATAACCTAACTGCCCTCGGATGCTTTTTTTCTATTACCCCTGAGGTTAATTTAGTGACCAGAATCAGAAGTGAATCAGAAAATTTTTACTTTGTTCTATCCTTGAAGGGATTATTAATATCATCAGTGTGGATACTTTGTCAGGCAGTGGAAATAACACCTGATCCATACCTTTTCCTTCTTTGAGCTTATTATTCCTGTCTGTCTCTACATCTTCCACCATGAATATGCTGAGACCTTCTTCTAGGTTTGTAGACTTTGGGTACCAATGAAACACATCATAATCCATCATATAGCCTTTGCTCTTGCTCTATGACTGGCCTGTCTCTCTTTTTTTTTTTTTGCTCATGCATATCTTTGGTATCATCTTTTATGCCTTTTTCTGGTTCACAATTCTCCACTGGTAATATGCTACAGCCTATTTTCGCCCTCTTCTCCATTGCCCTTTAGAACTGAAGTTTAAGTTTTTAGAGCTGTAGTAGTCGGTGATTCACAGCCAGATAATATCCCAGAATGATACTGATGTTAAAAAGATGAGCCTTTGTTTCAAGGAGACATTTAAGGTTATTATTAAGGTGCAATTTTCCAAGGCTATCCACCCTACTCGTAACTTCCATTTAATTCTAGGCCCATTGCATTGTTCATCCATAGTGTCCATCCAGGAGAGATGTACTGATAGTATGCACTATTCATTAGAGCAAACAGAGTCTAGCATTCATAGAAAATTTAGCAAAGTTTTTGCCAAAGTATCTCATATTATAATGAAGAAGATGTAGGTAAACTCAGATGACTAGACTCCAGCAATACTCATTAATAGATCAGTGTCAACCGAATCCACGGACTGAATGGTAGGAGGTCTCCAGTGAAGTATCCCAAGGATTGGTGTTTGGTCCTTGGTTAGAGGAAAGAGTTCTGTGTCTGGAGCCAGAGGACTTAATTCAGTCTTTGATATTTTACTATCAATATGACCTTGGTCAAGTCACTTCCGGGGCCTCAAGTTTTCTCATTTGTAAGAAGAGGTGGTTAAACTAGATGACCTCTGATGTTTCTTCTGATTCTAGATTTATGATTCTGTTGTAAATTGAACTTCACTAAAGACTCAGATGTATGCTTGCCAAACTGGTGCATAACACAAAGCTGGGAGACATTGCTTGGGTCAGCGAGGTGTTGTGGTGGATAGAGTCGTAAACTTGGAGTAAAGCAAGACTTGAATTTGCATTCTGACTCATCTCATTAGCTCTGTGACAATGGGCAAGTCACTTAACCTCTCTAAGCCAGTTTCCTCCTCTGTAAAATGAGACTAAGCCCTTCACAAACCATAAAGGACTGCATGATGCATTGTTGGTATTGTTAATATTGTCATTAGCTGATACGCCAGCTGATAGAATTGGGATCCAAAAGGATCTTACAGGGAAGATGAAGATTAAGGAAGAAATTTCTAATAATGAGGGCTGATTACAGTGAGAAAGGCAATCTTGGATCCTTTTTAAAATGAATTATGGAGTTTCAAATTAAGAAGGATCATTAGAGATTATTTAGTCCAATTCTCACCTTATATATGGTGAGTTGAGGCTCAGAGGTTAAATATTTAGTGTTCTGTGTGACAGTCACTTAACTGCTCTGAGCCTCAGCTTCCTCCTCTTGTAAAGTAGAATAATAATACCTTCACAACCAACCTTACAGGGTTGTGATGATGATCAGATGAGACGCGTATAAGGTTCTTATAAACTTAAAAGCACTATGTAAATGACAGCTATTATTACTTTTTTGTCCTAGACAGTTTGCTATTGCTTTATTAAAGATAGGAAGATTAACCTTGAATAAACTCTGAACCTTCCTTCTTGCTCTTTGATGTTTGGAGATTCCATACGGTTAATTGTGACCTTCAAGGGCTATGGGAATATACTAATGTACTCTTGTAGCATTCTTTACAGGAAGGCATCATTACATATGGAATTGGTGAATTCTTGAAAAGTTGTTCAGAAAATCAATGTCTGTACATGAAATTCCATTTTTTGGGATTGATTTTAATTGAAAAATTGGAGATATATTCCCATGGGAAGGGTTTTGGTCTCAGTTTAAGATCAGATTTAATAATGTTGTATCTTTCAAAGTCATCTAAAGGAATAATGACCGATTTTGGCTAAAACATTAATACTAAAAATAGATTTTTCACTTACATAATGAGGGGCTTCGATATCCAAGTTTCCTTCCTTCTCTCTGTCTTTTAATGACTCTAGGGCAACAAAATACAGATGTAAAAGAGATGGCTCTTTTGTTATATTGATAAATAGGTTGAAAGGAAAAATTAGTGAAATGAATTAAATAGAAAATATTACACCACAGTGTCTCTTGGGAAGCTACTTGCAGGATTTAAAATTTAAAATTAAAAGACAGGTTTATCACAGCTTGAAGGGGCAAGATCATAATATACCTAAGATAACACTTAAAAAGGCAATAATAAATGAACTGACTGGACAGGCTATTTAAGAGTAAATGAAATAGCAGGATATGAAACATCTTCACAGAATCAAAGTGTAGGGAAGGACCTGAGAGACCATCTGGATCAACTCATGCCTGAACAGAAATTCTCTCTATAATATAACTCCCATGGTCATCTAGTCCAGTGTTTCTTAAACTGTGGATTGTGATTCTATATGGGAGTGAGAAAAATTTGGCAACAATAAAAAGTTTCTGAATTCACAATGATCAAAAATTAATTCAAAATCAAACATTTAATGAATCTTATGTATTTCTGGCAGTGTTTGCCCTTTGTTTCATCAGGCAACTTTACTGCAGCCTTGGTTCTGAGCTCAAAGTCTGTGTACTTTACACTGCACATGCCCTTGGACCATGCAATGTCAATGCAAACTGCCAAAAAGCTAGAAGGAAGGGGTCAGGGGTTGCCAGAGGAAAAAGTTTAAGAAGCTCTTATCTAGTCTTTGCCTAAAGACCTTCTGTAAGTTGTGATCCTCAGGCTTCCTAGGTAACCCATTGGGGCATCTAGGGGCTAGCTAGTGGATAGAGCATCATTGCAGAAGTCAGGAGGACCTGAGTTCAAATCTCACCTCAGATACTTGACACTCACTAGCTGGGTGACCTTGGGCAAGTCACATAACCCCAATTGCCTCATACTGGGTCATCTCCAGTCATCCTGATGAATATCTAGTCGCTGGATTCAGATGAATTTGGAGGAGAAGTGAGGCTGGTGACCTGCACAGCCCTCCTTCACTCAAAAAGTGCAAGTCATGTCATCATTCCTCTGATGGCATGGTCTTCTTTGGCAATGAAGGATGAACACTCACAGGCAACCTGTTTCACTTTTGGATAACTCCAGTTATTAGGAAGTTTTCTTTCTATCAAGTCTCAATTTGAGTATTTGTCCCTTCTATCTATTTTTTCTTAGGTATGTCCTATGGGGCCCAGTTATTTTCTTTTTATACCTAACAGTTCTTCAGATACTTGTAAATAATCTTTCCTAAGGCTAAATATCCCCACGGAGACTTGACTCTAGATAGTGATTTCATTTTGGTCCTCTTCATAAAGGACAGCAACCAATCAATATGGTATGAACTCAAGATCCTTCATCTTCATGGTTGCCCTGTCAAGCAACCCTTCTGAAATTTGGTCCCCAGGCCTGAACATAATAGTTTAGATGTGTTCCAGGAGAGGAACTTGTCTTAGACACTTATCTCTCTTAATGAAGCGTAAGTTTAAAATTCTCCATTAGATGATAAACTCTTTGAGAACACAAGCTGTTTTTCCCCCTAGCATTTATCACAGTTCTTAGTACAGAATAAGCACTCAATGCTTGTTGATTGGAACTCATTTTTTTGACTGTCATATTGTATTGTTGACTTATATTTAATTCTCTTCTTGATTTTTTTTGACTCAGCTACTTTATTAAATTTCATCAAATTAGTTTTGATCCAGCGTTGTCTTGTCAATATCTTTCTGAGTTTTGATTTTGTTATTCAGTATTTTTCTATCCCTCTCAGCACTGTTTCATTCACATATTTGGCAAACAATGGCATCTAGTAATTATCCACTTCATTGATACTCACCTTGAGCAATATTGGAGTGACCAGAGATCCTTGGGACACTCCCCTGAAATCCTTCTGCCAGGTTAACAGATTTTCTTAAAGCTGGGGCTGGAAGGGTCCAAAGGTTTCTAAATAGCCCCTATTGGGTGTTTAGCAGCCCCTGATCTCAACTCTGCCCAGAGACCCTACACAACCACCTCCAAAGAGGCAAAGTGATGTAGTGGATAGAGCACTGAACTTGGAGCCAGGAAGCTGATGAACTGAGATGCTTCCTACCCATATGACTCTGCTTTAGTTTCCTTATCCATAAAATGGCAGTGATAATATCACCTACATCCAAAATGTTGTTATAAAGAGCAAAGGAGATTTAAAGCACTTGTCAGTCTTCAAGATGCTTATAGAAATATCAACTATTATAGTTATTATTCTTGCTGGCCTTGGACTCTTTTGTAGTTTCTTGCTTCATCCCTGTAAACATGAAGTTTACAATTTCCAATCTCATTAATTTCTCAGGAGCTCCTTCCTTCTCATGTATCTTGCCTCTAGGTCTCTTATTTTTTAGATTTACTTCTCTCAGTGGTAATGTCCTGTATTCCATGGCCACCTATAATTTTCTACCTAGTCATTTCAGGTTGACCAGTTATGGAGTGATTACACATTCTTGGTTAGGTTGCCTTTTGTTGAATATATGAAGAAACAAGTCGATAGATTAAAACATTATAGGACTGATTTGAGTCAGTCTGTTTGAATACTTCATGCATAGGAGGTTTTCATTGTCCAAAATATGATTAGAACCAAAAAAGACTACTTAAAAGGAGTCTAGTTAAACAGAGACTTTCCTTTTGTAGTAAATGGTAGGGAGGAAAGGTTTGAGTGGACCTTTATCTTGTAAAGTGAAGTTAAAAATCATGAAAATAAGTTAATTTTATTTAATTTTTAACACAATTTTGGTCTTATTGCAACTATATAGTAATTTTAAAAAATGAACACAGGATGAATCAATTACTGATTTTTTGGTGGAATTTTTTATGATAGGACAATATGACATCCTTAAACACACATTTGACTTTTGCATTAGAATAATGAAAAGGGTTGTTGCTGGAAAAAAAATCATTGAGAGACTGACCAAGAAATAAAACATTGACATGATGGATGGAGAGATACTAATCATAAGTTTTTAGTTCATTAGTGAATATTTTCAGGTTATGGTGACTTGTTTCCCTGTGGGAATTCATAGGGATCCAAAATGACAAAGCAGATGAAGAGTTGGATTTAGAGTCAGAAAAAACCTGGGTTCAAGTTCTAACTCTGGCACATACTGATTTAATGACTCTGAATACATCAAATAACTTCTTAGTGCCTCAGGCAACTATTCAGGACTATAAGTTATATGATTTTTGTGAATCTCCTTCCTTAGAGAGAGTTTTCTCACCAGGAAAATCTATAGAACAACGAAGTCACAGGTTTAGAATCAAACCAAACCAAACTTCCTAAACTGTAAGGACTCTGATAATAAATCCTTTTATCATTTTCTTTCCAGTTGACATCATGCCAACTCAGAACACTAGCACTTAGATGCTCTTGAGTGATCTTATACTGAATGACTCTACCGATGATACAACAAAATAATGATGTGCTTCCACAACTTTGTGAT